>APFE030772950.1:0-63845 GCA_000404065.3 Pinus taeda | reverse complement strand
TTCATTATCATAAAGATCAATTCAAATTTTTTAACTGACTTTTATCTATTTTTGAATTTATTTAGCTTATTATATTGCTGTATTGTAATTTATTGTTATTGTAGCTCCTTTTTAATTTAACAGGAGATGTAAATGACAGTTAGATATGAATAAACATAAATATAGTTAGTTAAAAAACAATTATAATTAAATAATGTTTCAGATCAGATTTTGACTTATTTTTCTCTAAAGTGATCTATTTAAAGCCACTAGGTTCTAGGGAGTGTATAAAGTATCAAATCCCTTTTGGAGTTAAAAGATCCCTCTAAGATGGTTACGAAAGAGAAGATACATAGAAACAAAGTAAATCTGCCTAGCTCCCTGTATGCCTTCTCCATTGCTCCTAGTGTAGCTTATGCAGAGGCATATAATGAGCCAAGCAGGAATACTCTAGTTTCTAGCAAGATTAGTCTTATCCCAATTGGAGATGTACTATATGGATGTGTTAATGTCATTGTTTAGTTCATTCATATTGTGAAGTCATTTTATTAAGGTAAGATGTTTCTACATCAGGTAACTATTTTTGTGAATCATTTTTGTATCCATATTTTTATTTTCCCTTTTTTTATTTTACACTAGCGACAACAAGGTTACTTGATAATAGTTTTACTAGATCATAAGTCCAACACATGTTAAACAATTCTAATATTTAATGTCTAACATATTGATTTGTATCACAGAAATGCGCGAAGGATTCATCCAGGACACACTTAGGGGAGCTAAAAACCACCAACTTGTCTAGTGGAGTAAAGAAAATTGCACTCTGAGACTAGTCCCAATTTTTTTTTTATGGAAAGCCATGTAATTTAAAAAAATAAAAAATAAAAATTTTTTATAGCATTTAATTTTCTCCTTGCATAGTCAATTTTCTGCACCTTATTTTTCTTGATGAACTTCACATGCAAGTTCTAAAGGTCAAGATCCTAAATCTAATGCTATGAATCTAGAAAGTAATCTACAAACAATCTCATCTTTGGTCACATCAATGGTTTTTTTTACAATTGTACACTAATGGTTTTCCTCATCTACACTAGATCTTGATAATTTAGTGAGTTGGACCCATGTTCCTAGAAGAAAGGTGAAAAACAAAAAACCCTCTTGCCAGTCAATTCCAGGTATGGAGGACCTACACATAGGTATCTAGGGATTAACGCTGATGATAAATGATGTATTTTATTTTATGATGGTGTTGGCACCCAACTCTCTGGTTTCTTAGGATATGGGTTTTTGTAATTGGGTATTTATGAGGATTTCTGACTAAGATTTTAGATCTTGGGCTTAGGGTAAGGAAAATTGCACTCCCAATTTTTCTAAGGACGTGTAATTTAAAAACAAACAAAAAAATAACAAAATAACTTTTGCTATTTCATTTTATTTTTTGATTGCATAGCCAGTTTTCTTCCTTAATGTTATTGAACAGCATAAGGAGGTTCTAAAGATAGAGATCCTAAATAGAATGGGATGAAGTTCTAAAGTAATCTACAAGCAATCTTATTTATGGTCACATCAATATTTTCCCTCACAATGTACTCATTTAATTCTTTGGGCTAACTTTATAATATGGCACTACAATATATAGTCTATAATCTAACCCTTTGGGAGGTAAGATCCTTTGCAAGACTAAAATTTATTACTTGTAAAAGGGCTAGATTATGACAGCCAAGGGATCTAGTCAAAGGGTTAGAATATCACAGTCTTAAGCAACATTTTTCACTCAAGTGTTATAGTAGGTTGTTTTTTTGGAATTCTGTAGAAAACGTTTTTGATGAAGATCAGCTTCAGGGTAGAAAGGAAATTGGGCTTCTAGAAGCAAGGGAGTTTGAGGACCCAAAATACCATTCTAATTTTGAAATTGGGTGGGAGTTTTAAATGGGTTCTACATCCACTTAAGTGAGAAAGAGAATGCATTCTCTTAATTATATCGCCCCTACAGGTGTGGATGGAAACAACTCTTTGTATGGCCATTCAAGACAACTAGAAAACTACAAGCTCTTTGAGAGAAAGAAAGAACAACATAAAGAGAATTCTGAGTTATATTTTGTATGACCTTTATAATATAGTGGTCAAAATCCAAGGGAAAGACTATGGTTTTTGACTCTGGAGGAAATCAAATGATCCTCAGGATGAGGGCTCCACCACTAAACATTGTTCCAGTTCTAAAAAAAATGCAAACATCTCTCTCTAGCCATCATTTTGGATTAATATGTCCATTATGCCTACTCTTTGCACAATATGTTTATGGTCTATTTCCAATTGTTGGTAACTACCTTTTTCTTTTTATACTCTATCTACATTTCTTCTATCAACCATGGATAATTTTGGGTATGGTTGTCATAGTTTGTTTGTTTTTTAAATGTAAATTGAAGAATTTCACATATATATTATTTGGCTAAAAGATTGTCTCAAGAGTTTTCTCATAAATTTGTGTTGGTTGTCATGTATGCAACACAGGAGTTTTCAATATAAACATGAAGTTTTATCTATGTAATCTTTTTTAGTATCAATAGAAATTGACCAACCAAATTTACTAAAAAAGAAAATGAAGAACAGCAAAGATAGATAAAACCTAAAACCTTTTGGGAAAACGTTAGGCACCCTTTTTCTTATAAAAATTAATGTGTTCCTGGTACACTTTGAGATGTAGGGTATAGCACTCTAGGTCTATGTTATTGCCACATGGTCAAGATTTTTTGTGAAGGGGCACTTTGCTTAGGGTTTCTTTTGGATAGCGGAAAACGGACCCCGATTCATTTATTTTCATTTGCCGTACTTTTTTGCCCCACGAGTTTGGACTCTATTCTCCTTCGAGGCTTACATATACTGGCTTTGTCTGTGCAGATTAATATCGACACCATGGCCCAGAACAGGTGAGTAAAATTCTAGAGTCTGTTCTCTCTTTGGTTATTTTCATTTGCCGTACCTTTTCGCCCCACGAGTTTGGACTCTATTCTCCTTCGAGGCTTACATATACTGGCTTTGTCTGTGCAGATTAATATCGACACCATGGCCCAGAACAGGTGAGTAAAATTCTAGGGTGTGTTCTCTCTTTGGTTATAGCTACTTCTTCATTATGATTTGGATTGAAATATTGTTCTAATCAATTCGTTGCCATGGCAGGCTAATATGGAGAAATCCCTTTACAGGGCTTCCTTAAAAGATCTCATATATTAGTATTTTACACTAGTGTTTTTAAAATTAAGGGTTGGTTATAATACCATCTATTAGCATGCAACATTTGTATATTAACTTCATCCATTTTTCTATTACATAGTTGCCTACAATTAGAGACCAAGCCATGAATGGTAGTTTGTTCACCAATGTACCATTCCATATGTACACACCCTCAATACCATTCAGTATCTATATCTATCCGGACACCTTGTTGTATATGCTATATATTGGAGTGACTACATCACTCTATACAGAAAATACAAAATGAAACTAATTAAGTAATCACAAAAACAATTTATCTATGTGCACTTGATTGCTTCCTAATATTATGGAGGAAGAGAATGTTCCTCCCAACCAACAAACTACCACCAAGATGAAAAGATTAACCACTATTTTATTATTCCTTTAGTGGTATATTATATTTTCCTTTCAAGAGAATTTTACCAACTTCTTGTTTTGTTTTAAGTTATTCCCGCCTTTTTTCTAAGCCTTTCTTTTTATTTTTGTATTCCCACATTTTTTATGGGCTCTTCATTTTATTTTTAATGTAAATATTTATTATAGATTCAATATCTTATGTGATATGCTAAAACACAAGACAAAAATCTACTCTACTCTGCACCCAAAACCAAAACCAAAATTGATCAATGAAAACAATAAGTAGAAAAGAAAGAATTTCAATTGCACATAACATAATATTTCTCTAGTGAAAGAAACTAGTCAAAACCCTTGAAGATGTGATAAGGAAACACAATGCTTATTCAACTAATTCGTGCACTAGTACAATCTATCTCTTTGCTTCCTAGGCTTACATTGGCCAACACTTATCCAATTTACTAGCCTTCCAAGCCCCTACATCCTTGTGCTCACAAGCAAGCCTTGGATGAATACATTATGCTCTACAAAGCCTTCAGTTCAAAAGCCAATTTACTAGCCTTCCAAGCCCCTACTTCGTTGTGCTCACAAGCAAGCCTAAGAGCCTTCCAAGCCCCTACTTCGTTGTGCTCACAAGCAAGCCTAAGATGAATACATTATGCTCTACTCATACTTCAAGTCAAATTGGACAAGTATTTTCTATAGTCTGCCTCACTCATTCCCTTTGCCCAGCACTTTGCCAAATTGGTAGCCTTCCAAGCTCCTACTTGGTTGCTCAATTCCTCATAGAACTAGCACATATTAATTGAGAAATTCCTAATCCATAACTACTGAATCCTAACATAGGTCCTCAACTCATTTCATATAACATCTCTACAACTCTGAAAATTATACAACTCATAGTACACTATCACTAAACTCTAATCTCAACTCATTGTTCATGTGAACTCACTGTTAAGTATGAAGCCAAATTCACTAATCACATGCAGGATTCTAGATTCTTCTACACTACCATTAGTTTCTAGATATCCACGATTCTAGATCTTTCTACATCGCCATTAGTTTCTAGATCATTCCAAATCTCAATTTGAATCACATACAGGATTCTAGATCCTTCTTCTACCTCTATAAATTTGTTATTTCTATGGCCAAGGAAAGCAACCCAAGGCCCAAGCCTCTTATGTGATGCAAAGTGATTTCTCTTCTGGAGTGGTTGTTTTATCTATTCCGTTGTTTCTAAGTGAGTAATCTTGTTGTTTCTCCATTTGTTTGTCTCTTTGAATTATTCTTTGCTTTTGCCGTCTAAGTCTCTCACTATGAATGTGTTGTGTGTTATGTATACTTTGGTTTAACAACTAGTATGAGAGCTACGGTCGAATATCCATTGTGCAAGCTGTTGAGTGCCATTTCTTTGTTGTGGCAACATTAGTTAAAACGTTGGCTATTACCTCTAGAGCTATTGAAGGCTCTATCGAGAAAATCAGAAATCCCTGCAAAGAAGAGAGTGCATGAAAGGGATCTGTCCACGAAATAGTTGAGGAACACTCGAACTAAAAAACAATTGCTGCAAGAAAAACAAGGTCATGGATCTTTGTTGAAACATGTTGCTAGAGTTTGAAACGTAGAGATCCGTGGAGTTTGGAGTTGAAATGTGGTGTTCGTAAGTTTTTTTTACATCAAGGTTGCACATATATGTAAAGAGTTTTCTCAAACCAACATATGTATGTGTGAAATGTGAAATGGTTAAAACATTATATATGTTGTTATATTTATTATGAAGCATATATAATTATATGTTGGAATTTTTAAAAGTATATTTTAAAAAAGGGGTAGGAATTTTGAAAAGGGTATTTTAAAAGGAGGAAGGCCATTATTACTAAATTTTAAAGAGTATTAATTAAAGTTTTATTTTTAAGTGGAGTTTTTGTTTGCTGGGGTGTGAATTTGATTGAAAATGGAGACAATAGTTACAGATATGGAGATGTTGAGCTCGGCTAATTTTTCCCTATGGAAATCATAGATGGAGGATATAATGATTTTAAAGGATCAATATTTGCCGATTTACGGCACAAAAAAGAAACCCTCATCGATGGCAAATGAAGAGTGGAATAAGCTAGATACAAAGGTGATTGCAACAATCTGCCAATATTTAGTAAAGAATGTTTATTTCAATGTGTCTATAGAAAAGACAGCAAAAGGATTATGGAAGAAGCTCCATGATCTATATGAGAAGAACATGACATCAAACAAAGTGTTCTTGATGAAGAAGCTTTATAATCTCAAAATGAAGGAGGGTGCTTCATTTGCTGAGCACTTGAATGCATTTAATATTATTACTAATGAGATTGCCTCTCTTAAAATAATTTTAGATGATGAAATTAGAGCTATTTTGCTAATGTGTTCTATGTTAGACAACTCGGAAAATTTAATTGTAGCTATGAGCACTTCAACAACTATAGGGACCCTGAAGTTTGATAATGTCAGTAGCAGTTTAATGAATGAGGAACTATGACACAAGTCAATTACGGAAGACTAGGAAGGAGAGGCTCTAGCTCTAGCTGATTGTGGTAGGATAATGGATCGAGGCCAACAAGGGTGATCAAGATCGAGAGGTCGATCAAAATCAAGTAGGGGCAAAATCATCTACTTTCATTGTGGCAAACCCATGCACATGAAGAATGAATGTTGATTTTGGAAGAAAGGATGAAAGGATCAGAGACCGTCTAGTACAAATCACAATTCATCCAACACAGATGAAGGTGAGACTACTGTTGTAGCCATAGATGGTGATGTGTTTACTATTTTAGTAGATGGTGCATGTGTATATACATCTAGCAGTAGCTTTGATTAGATCCTTGACTCTCGGGCATCTCACCATGTAACCCCATGCAAAGATAGTTTTGTTTCATATAATCGTGGTGATTATGGTAGAGTGAATTTGGGGAATAATCATTTTTGTAGTATTGTTGGAGTGGGAGATGTCTAGATTAAGATGAAAGATGGACAAGATATATTGTTGAAATAGGTTAGGCATGTACCAGAAATGCGCATGTGTTTAATCTCTATGGGACGATTAGATGATGAAGGCTATTCGACAAGTTTTGGAAAAGGAGGTTGGAAAATCAGTAAAGGTGCATTGGTCGTAGCCAAAGGACCCAAGACAGGAAAATTATACAAATTGCAGGCACTGATAGGAAAATCATATTTGGATGTTGTCACAAAAGAGGGAAATTTAGTAGATCTATGGCATAAGCGTTTGGGTCGCATGAGTAAGAAGGGCTTAAAAATCCTTGTTGGTAAAAATTTACTGTTAGGTTTGAAATCCTACAATCTTGATCTTTGTGAGCATTGTATATATGGTAGACAAAGAAGGGTTTCATTCCTTAGAGGTGGTCATGACAGAAAGAAAATTGTGTTAGAATTGGCACACTCAGATGTGTTTGGGCCTGTTAACATCAAATCATTAGGAGGAGCATCATATTTTATAACATTTATAGATGATGCATCTAGGAAAGTTTGGGCATATCCTATGAAAAATAAAAGTGAACTGTTTGGAATATTTCAAAAATTCCATGTTGATGTTGAAATAGAGACTAACAAATTCTTGAAGTGTTTAAGAACAAATAATGGTGGAGAATATTAATCAAATGCATTTAAGGAATATTGTAAGAGGTTTGACATAAAGCATGAGAAGACTTTGCCTACTACTCATCAACAGAATGGCATCACAAAAAGGATGAATCACACCATTATGGAAAAGGTGCGAAGTATGTTGTCGAATTCCATTTTGGAGAAAAAAATTTGGGCTGAAGCAGTCAAGATCACTTGCTACCTCATAAATAGATCTCCAACTACAACCTTGGATGGCAGTATCCCTAAAGAAGTTTGGACTGGTAAGAATTTGAATTATTCTCACTTGATGATCCGAATTGGATCCATGAAGATTATCAAAGTGCCATGATTGTATTAAGAAAGGATAGACTTCGAATTGATGAACATAGAGCGATCAGGAAGACCTTTGGACAGAGGTGGATTGTAGCCAGTAAGAAACAATGAGGACTTGGTCAAAGCATGTTGACTGAGGCCCATGGAGTCTGTGTAGGAGGAGTCCGTGTAGGAGGCAAAAATGGCACTTGGGAAGCCCGGATTGGGAAACAAAGGCCATTTCTGATGCACGACGCTAATCACGCATTGGTAGGCAAAACCCCTCAAGAAGGAAAGGCCCCAAGTGCTAGGTCGCATGGGAATCCAGGAAACCATGGGGAAAGCACTAAGGCGAAAGGTAGGACCCGCACTCCAAAACCGACAGTATGTCACGGGCACCCTTGTGCAGTAAGCTGATTTGGCTGAAATGGAGCAATTCCATTCATCGCATGACGCATGTCGAGTGGATGAGAGAGAAAACCACCACTCATCACATGCTAATGATCGAGCAAGTCAACCGGATGAAATGAGCAAATATCATAGGATTTGGGGGCTCCAGATCTGACGACGGAGATTGCGCTCGATGGAGGAACAGGATTTATTAGGGGAATTAAGCCGTGGCAGAAAGAAGTTTGAGTCCGATTTGACCATCGAGTTGGCAGATGAGTCATTCCACAATGTAACTGAATTACCGAATCGTCGAGGGAGAGCTGGCGCAGTTCATGAGAGGACAAGTGGCCACTTCCTTGTGGACGACGGTGATGACGTAGAGGCAGGTAACTCCAGAAAAATAGTAGAACATGAACCAAAGGGGTGGAAGAGGAATCGAAGATTCATGAGATAGATCGACTTGAACCCATGAATAGACAGAGAACAGAACATGAAGAAGAAGAGAGAATAAGAGAACGAAGATAGAGAGAGCAAGAGCAAAGAAGAGATAGTGAAGAAAAAAGAAAAAAATAGAGAGCTGAGCTGATCTAAGGCAACATCAAGCAGACAGAAAGCTTGAGAGGTTCAAGCAAACCCTGAGAGGATCTATGGGGAATTGAGCACCACATTAGGCTTCTCCCATTAAAGACTAGAGAGGTCAAGTTCTAGTAAGGAAAAGAGTCTGCGTACTCTAGTGGCTTGGGGGATCCAAGAACCACCTTACCAAACATTATATATTTCAAGATACTCAGATTGAGCTCCTCATTATAAATCTCTACTTTAAAGACACAATAAAAGAAAGCCACCACTGAAAGTTGGACTGGAGACGTAGCCGTGGAGGATAGAGTGAACTGATTATTAAATTTGTTGTGTTCTTGCATTTGCTTACTATGTTTCTCTTGATGTTTTCCATTATTCCATTGTCTATGTATTTTGGAATATGATCAATCGATTGCCTAAAATAACATAGACACACACGAGCACGTGAGTCTGTAATACCTACATTTATTAATTAATTAACTCAGGTCACTCACAAGTGATTATCAGATCAAGTGGTATTAGATCTTTAGGCTATTAAGGTTAGACAAGCTTGTGTTGGTTTAGCTGTTGAATGCTAACTAGATGAAGGCTAAAATTAGGAGAAGGAGCGTTGGTCGAAACTGATTCTGAAATTGGGAGAGTCTATCCTATGAAGACAATGTGAGAGGAAGGTTCTATTGGGCCAGACCCTCAATTCATAGATATTTTCCTAGCCATAAAGTCCATGGCAGAAGAAATGTATAGGGACTTTAAAAAACATAAGGATGAAGATTCATCAGGCTCCAAGAAAGACAAAGGAGAAGATGAGTCACATTCCCATGACCACTCAAAAGGAAAAGGGAAAGAAGAAAGCTTTCTCACACCTCTTGATAGCCCTAAAAAGAAAGCATCTTTGATCAAACTAGATGTTAAATTTGATTTACCTATATATGATGGAGAGTTGAATGTAGAAAGCTGGACAATTGGATTAGACAAATTGATGTTTATTGCAAAGTACAAAATATAAACTCAGACAAGAGCAAGATTCAGCTCACAAGCCTATGCCTTGGAGGCACTACCTTGGTTGGGAAGGCAAAACCCAAGCTGACATGAAAAGACATGGTAAGACCATCTCTCTATGGAGTGAATTTTGCTTCTACAATCAAAAAGCAGTTCTATCCATTGGTCTACATGCAGCAAGCCCTAATGAGTTGGCAAACTCTTCGACATTTGAAAGGGAAAAATGTGCAAGGGTACACTCAAGAATTTAGAAAGAGAGCATTGATTCTAGGAATCTCATTAGACTCACCTGAGACTCCATTGAAGGACATTGGCGGTCTACACAACTACATGAGGCACACCATTCTCATGTTTAATCCCACTAGTATAGATGAGGTGTCTGTACAAGCTACTCATCTAGAAGCTAGAGGAAAGAATGGAAGTCCAAAAGTTGGGGGATCATCCCAACCCAATGCCTGCAAGAATAAGGAGAAAAGAAAGAATAAGTGGAAAGAAAAGAAGGCTAGCACTGCACAGAAAAGCAAGGCTTCATGCACTCACTATAAAGAGCATGGGCATGATGATGAGCATTGTTGGATTCTGCATCCAGAGCTGAGACCTAAGAAGTTCGAGGGCAAGAAGAAGAAGACTGTTGTAGCTATTTAGAAAGATTTTGGGTTAGACTCAGGAGATGAAACAACCATTGTAGCCATAGGTATAAGAGTTAAGGATTCTAAAGAATATACTAGTAATTTTTCACAATCTACCATTGATGAAGAAAATGAGAGAAAAAGACATGAGCTTTTCCATATTCGAGTTATTTCCAAACATCAAAAGATTGATACTTTGTTTGATAGTGGCTCAAAAGTAAATTTAATTTCTGAAGCAATTGTAAAGAAGTTGGGATTAGCAACTACACCTCACAAGAAACCATACCCATTAGGATTTTTAAATGATAAAGCACAACTACAAGTGACTAGACAGTGAAAACTCAGGTCTTCTTTTCGGTCAGCACTTGTAGATAAGGTTGAGTTAGACATAATTCCTTTGGATATATGTGGAATTGTTTTAGGATGTCCTTAATTATATGATAGGAAAGCCATTTTCTATAGAGCTTAGAACAAGTATCTACTGGTTAAAGATGGAATCAAATACTTTGTAAGAGCTCATAAGCTCAAGAATAATTATACTCTCATAAACTCAGGGCAGATGAAAAGAATGATAAATTCATGCAAACAATTCTTACTGATGGCTGTAAAGGAAAGGAAACATGATAAAACGAATGTATTTGAGGGTTGTAATGCTAGATAGCAAGATGATTTTGAAAAGGTTGTTTCAGAGTATGATATCTTGTTTCAAGAACCTAAAGGTCTGCCACCCAGAAAGGAAATAGTACATGATATTATTTTGTAGCAAGATGCTCCATTACCTAACATTGGAATGTATACGTTGTCGACTTTAGAGAATGCTGAAATCAAGAAGCAGGTGCATGAGTTGCTCAGGAAAGGGTTCATCAGAACTAGCACATCACCATGTGGGTCTCCATCATTTTGGTGAGAAAGAAAGATGGATCGTGGAGAATGTGCATCGATTACCGAGCATTGAATAAGATAACAATCAAACATCATTATCCTCTTCCTCGTATAGACGATATTTTAGATCAATTGAAAGAAGGTGTTTATTTCTCCAAGATAGACTTGCACAGTGGATACCATTAGGTCAGAGTTGCAGAATAAGATACATGTAATACTGCTTTCAAAACAAAGCAGGGTTTGTATGAGTGGCTGGTTATGCCTTTTGGCTTAACTATTGTTACTGCTACTTTCATGAGATTAATGAATGATGTACTCAGACCTTTTCTTGATGATTTTGTTATTTTGTATCTGGCTGACATTCTGATTTTTAGCAAAATGTGGGAAGAACACTTAAAGCATGTTAAGTAGACACTAGATGTTTTGAAAAGAGAAAAACTTCATGTTAAACTCTCGAAATATGAATTTGGGAAAACATCTCTGAATTATTTGGGTCATATAGTAGGGGGTGGTGATTGAAGATAGATCCCTCTAAGGTGGCAGTCATTGTAAACTGGCCTAAACCCAAATATGCTACAGAAGTTAGAAGCTTCTTAGGCTAGCACAATATTGGAGGAAGTTCGTTTCTAACTTTTCCTTAATTGAATCTCCCTTACATGCTTTAACAGGATTGAACAAGGTGTTTCAGTGGGGAGGCAAACAGCAGAAAGACTTTGACACCTCGAAAGAAAAGATTAGTACAATACATGTACTAGCACTGCCTGATCTTCAAAGACCATTTGAGATCCAAACAGATGCGAGTGACTATGCCATGGGAGCAGTGTTGACACAGCATGGTAAACCCATATGTTATCATTCTAATACTTTTAATCCTGTAGTAATTAACTATCCTACATATGATAAAGAATTATATGCATTAGTTCAGAGTGTGAAAAGGTGGAAACATTACTTAATGGGAAAAGAGACAGTAACACATACTCATCGTCAACCACTTCAGTATCTACACTCCCAAACTAAGTTCCAGTAATCAAGGCACTATAGATGGATGGGTTTTCTACAATAGTTTCATTTAGTCATCAGATATGAAAAGGTCATACACAATAAAGTTGCAGACATGTTACCTAGACCTATTATAAATGCATCTACTATACTTAAGCATAATTCTAAGCTACATGAAAGCTACATTGAACAATATGATTAAGATATAGACTTTAAAGATGTATCTGCAACTTTAAGTTAAGGAAAATGAGTAGAAGAATTGGATTATCATATAAAAGATTGACTCTTATACCATTGTGGGAAGTTATGCATTCCACAAACTGAGAGAGTAGAGATAATTAGAGAAGCACACACTTCTAATATCACGTCACTAGGCTTGTACACTCCATTACCAGTTCCTTCTCACCCTTGGGAAAGTGTTTCCATGGATTTTGTTGGAGGACTGCCTAAATCTAGGAAAGGTCATGATTATCTATATGTTGTTGTGGATAGGTTCAACAAAATGTGTATTTTGATACTTTGTAATAAACAGATTACAGCTGAACAAACTGCAAAACTATTTTTTGAACATGTATGGGTTCATTTTGGATTACCCACTTCCATTGTATCTAATCAAGATACCTGATATGTGGGAAAGTTTTGGTCAAGTCTGTGGGAACTGATGGATGCCAAACTAAACAAAAGCACAACTTTTCATCCACAAACTGATGGCCAAACAAGAGTAGTCAACAAGACAGTGATCCAGTTGCTCAGAGGATATTGTAGCAAACATCCTAAGCTTTGGGATGAACATTTGTGTTATGTTCAACATGCTTACAACGGAGAAAAACATTCTTTTACATAGAGATTTCATTTTGAGACCTGTTATGGTTTCACACCAAGGTCTCCTTTGGATTTTGTCTTTGGTAAAGATACCATAGTTGATGGACACAATGATGTGGGTAGGGCAACTAGGTTCATTGAATAGATCCAAGAGATCCACCAAGCAGTACAGGAACAACTGGAAAACAACCAAGCCAAATACAAGGCAAGGCATGACAAGCATCAGATGGAGCATAGTTTCCAAGTTGGTGACCAAGTCTAGTTGTATATCAGCAAGGACAGGATGCAAGGTGAAGGTAAAAAGTTAAAGCCTATCAGGTATGGACCCTTCAAGATACTTGAGAAGATTGGTGAAAATGCTTTTCGCCTTGATCTACTAGCTTACATGCACATATACTCTGTCATAAATGCAGATTGCTTGAGTTTTTCTAAACCCTCTCTAATTGAGGATCCCGAAGAGCAGTGTCAATTGCCTTCTATTGATGATCTTCTACTTGAATATCTTAATGAATTGCAGGAAGAAATAGTTTTGGATAGGAAAGTGAGGACGACGCGCAGAAGGGATGTTGAGTACCTCAGAGTAGGGCTCAAGGGTTCAAAGCCGAGCAGTGCAAAGTGGATAGAGATTGGACAGGTGAGACAATTGTACCCTCACTTAGTCAATGCTTGAAAACTAACTTTTGGTGGTCCAAAAGCTCTTTTAGTGGGAAGGCCATGACCCAAATTAGATCCACGAAGATTATCAAAGTGCCATGACTATATTAATACATGACAGACTTCGAATTTATCAACACAGAGTGATCAAGAAGACCTCTCGATAGTGGAATATTGCAGCCAACAAGGAACAACGAGGACCTCAGTTAAAGCGTGCTGATCGAGGCCCATGGATTCTACATAGGGGGGAAAACTAGCACTTTGGAAGACTGAATCAGGAAACAAAGGCCATTTCTGATGCACGATTAGCGCTTAGCACTAATCGCACATCGCTGGGAAAAACCCGTTGAGCAGGAGGCCTTGAGTGCTCAGTCACATGGGAAGTAGGGAAACCGTGGGGAAAGCACTAAGGCGAATGGCCAGATCCACGCTCCAAAATTGGCAGTATGTTGGGGGCACCCTTGGGTGGTAAGTGGATTTGGCTGAAACCAAGCGATTCCATTCATCGCACGACACATGTCCAGTGGATGAGAGAGAAAGTTGCCACTCATCGCATGCTAATGATCAAGCAAGTCAACCGCGTGAAATGAGTGAATATCATAGGATCTGGGGGCCCCAAATCTGAAGGCGGAGATTGCACCCGATGGAGGAACCCGATTTAACAGGGTAATTAAGCCACAACATAAAAAAATTTGAAGTCTAATTTGACTGCTGAGCTAGTGGATGAGTCATTCCACAGTGTAACTGAATTACTGAACCATTGAGGAAGAGCCGGTACAGTTCATGAGAGGAAAAGTGGCCACTTCCCTGTGGATGATGGTGATGACGCAGAGGCAGGGAACTCCAAACGAATAGTAGAAGGCAAATCGAAGGGGTGGAAGAGGAATCAAACAGTCATGAGATAGATCAGCTTTAAACCATGAAGAGACAGAGAACATAACATGAAGAAGAAGAGAGAAGAAGAGAGAAGAAGAGAGAAGAAGAGAACAAAGATAGAGAGAGTGAGAGCAAAGAAGAGATAGTGAAGCAAAAAGCAGAAAATAGAGAGTCGAGCTGACCTAAGGCAACATCGAGCAGACAGAAAGCTTGAGAGGTTCAAGTAAATCCCGAGAGGATCTGTCGAGAATTGAGCACCACATTAGGCTTCTCCCATTAAAGACCAAAGAGGTCAAGTTCTGGTAAAGAAAAAAGTTTGTGTACTCTAGTGGCTTGGGGGATCCAAGAACCACCCTACCAAACATTATTTATTTCAGGAGACTCAGATTGAGCTCCTCATTGTAAATATTTTCTTTGAAGACACAATAAAAAAATCCCACCAATGAAAGCTAGACTAGAGACATAGCCCTGGAGGATAGGGTGAACTCCTTATTAAATCTGTTGTGTTCTTGCATTTGCTTACAGTATTTCTCTTGTTGTTTTCCATTCTTCTAGTTTCTGTGTATTTTGCAATCTAATTGATCTGTTGCCTAAAATAACATAGAAACACACCAACACATGAGTCTGTAATACCTTCATTTATTAATTAATTAACTGAGGTCACTCATGAGTGATTATCAGATCACTTGAAAATCTTTGGATGTGAAGCATTTGTACATACTCCCAAAGAAAATAGAACTAAGCTAGGTGACAAATCTATGATATGCATTTTTTTGGGATATGCGGATGAAGATCTTGGTTATAATCGTCTATGGGATCGAGTCAAAAATACAATTATTAGAAGCAATGATGTTATATTTAATGATTCAAAAATGTTCAAGATGACTGTAGGTGAGTTGCAGGTCAAGAAGGTTATTGACAGGTTTGAAGAGTAGTAGGAAAACATACCACCAATACAAGAAAATGAACAGCAAATTCAAGAGCATTAAGAACAACAAGTGGAAAATGATGAACAACAAGAAGAAGGAATCTTGTAGAAATCTTTACAGGAGATTCAACCTGATAATGCACCAGGATAGTTGATTCGTAGATCTTTTAAGCCTCATAAGCCTTCACAAAGGTATCCTCCTTCAAACTATATTTTGTTGACTGATGAAAGTGAACCTAACTATTTTCAAGAAGCTTGTAAAGTTGAGCACACTAAAGAATGGAAGAAAGCAGTGGAAGAAGAAATGAATTCTTTGCTGGAAAATAAAACTTGGGAGTTGGTAAACCTCCCAGAAGGTAGAAAGGCTCTACAAAAAAAATGGGTTTATAGGATTAAGCATGAAGGTGATCAAAAGAAGGAGAGCTATAAGGCAAGGTTAGTGGTGAAAGATCTTGCCCAAAAGAAGGTATTGTTGTCACTAAAATTTTCTCACATGTTGTTAAAATGTTAGCCATTAGAGTCATTATTGGTCTAGTTGCTACTTTAGACTTAGAATGTGAACAGTTAGATGTAAAACTGTATTCCTTCATGGTGAATTGGAGGAAGAAATTTATATGGAGCAACCAAAAGGATTCATAGAAAAAGGCAAAGAAGTCCTTATTTGTAGGCTGAAGAAGAGTCTTTATGGGTTGAAACACGCACCTCGACAATGGTACAAGATATTTGATTCATTCATGTTGGAACATGGTTTTCAGAGGTTGGAAGCTAACCATTGTGTCTATATCAACATGTACGATCAAGGAAAGTATATCATATTATTGTTATATGTGGATGATATGTTGGTTGTTGGGCATGATAAGAATAAGATCAATAGGTTGAAGAAATATTTGGATAGCAAATTTGTAATGAAGGATTTGGGACCAGCACAATAGATATTGGGCATGCAGATTATGCGTGATAGGAAAAACAAAAGGTTGTGGCTGTAACAAGAAAATTATATCAAGAAGCTACATGATAGGTTTAATATGAAGGATTCCAAGCCAATTGGTACACCCCTTGCAGCCCACTTCAAGCTGAGTATTGAATTATGTGCTAGTGATGACAAGGAGAAAGAAGAGATAAGCAAGGTTCCTTGTGCTTCAGTAGTTGGCAGTTTGATGTATGCCATGGTATCCACATGACCAGACATTGGAAATTCAGTGGGAGTAGTGAGCAAGTTCCTTGCCAATCTAGGCAAACAAGATTGGTAAGCAGTAAAATGGATTTTGAGGTATCTCAACGGTACTAGTCATTATTGTTTATGTTTTGGTCATGATGAGATTCTGCTTGAAGGATTTACAGATGAAGATATGGCTGGAGATATGGACAACAAAAAGTCCACTACATGTTATTTGTATACATTTGTAGGTGCATCAGTATCTTAGGTGTGAAGGCTATAAATAAGAGTAGCCCTCTCTACAATAGAAGAAGAGTACATAGTTGCAACAGAAGCTTGTAAAGAGATGTTGTGGATGCAGTGATTCCTAGGAGAGATAGGAATAAAGCAGGACAGGTATGTGTTATATTATCATAGTCATAGTGCCATTCACTTGGCGAAAAACCCAGCATTTCATTCAAAAACCAAGCACATTGATTGAAGGTACCATTGGATCCGGCATGTGTTGGAGGAAGAACAGTTATCCTTGGAAAAGTTCCATACATATAGGAATCATGCTAATATGCTCACTAAGATTCTACCACGAAATAAGCATGAGTTATGTAGAGGCATGGTAGGAATCAGTGTGACTTGATGACTTTTATTTGGCTTCAAGTGGGAGAATGTTAAGTGTGAAGCCAAATTCATGAATCACATGCAGGATTCTAGATTCTTCTACACCACCAATAGTTTCTAGATCTCCAAGATTCTAGATCTTTATACACTGCCATTAGTTTCTAGATCATTCCAGATCTCCATCTAAATCACATACAGGATTCTAGATCCTTCTTCGGCCTCTATAAATTTGTAATTTCTTTGGCCAAGGAAAGCAACCCAAGGCCCAAGCCTGTTATGTAATGCAAAGTCATTTCTATTCTACAGTGATTGTTTTATCTATTCCGCTATTTCTAATTGAGTAATATTGTTGTTTCTCCATTTGTCTATCTATATGAATTATTCTCTATTTTTGTTTTCTAAGTCTTTGAGTATGAATCCGTTGTGTGTTCTGTATGATTTGGTCTAACACTCACATGCATGAATTATTTATGAATGAGTCTTGAGTGAGCCCATGTGGTACTAGGGATGTAATGGTGCACTACTCCACTACTAGACCTCTACTAGTTCCTCCAACACTTAGAACTAGCTTAACTCACTATAACTCACTTAGAATCAACTATCTAATTACAATTCCAAAGGCTTCAATGTGTGCCCCTAAAATTAGGGATCACTCTACATGACTCTAGATAGACTTCCAACTCGAGATTCCTAAGCTAACTAAGTCGACTTAACTTAGTTAACTATTACAAGTTGCTATGAGAATAGAATTACAAATTAATTCACAATTTAATTCAAGCACAAATTAAATTGGAATTTCTAGATGTTATTTTTAACATTTCTTATTTATATTTTCAATAATACCTCCCAACAAGAAAGGAATTCAACTCTATCCAGATCTTGAACCTTTGGAATGTTCTGCATGCAGCACATCTCTCTAGTGTTGTAAAACATCCAACCTCAATTAGTATGATGCATGTGTCACCAAAGTCTCTCACTCCTACTAGCTCTCCGTTTTTCGATTCAAAACTATGTGCTTCTCATGAATCTACCTATATGCACTACTGTCATCTTTTCTCTACGCTCTCTAATATTTGACTATTGTTAGCCTCTCCTTCTATCACTCTCATATCTCACTGCATCAAATGCCACTCATCCATCCTACTATTATGTATTATGGGCTCCTGTAGCAAGGTATGATCCAAGAGACAAAACCTCTCAATGGAACCTCCCTAATTTATTCCCTCCTTGGACTATCACTTCACATCACCCCACCTCTCACCTCGACATATGGTTGCATGTGCTCCCTTTGCCCACTTGGCTCCAAATTTCCCCTAGTGGAGGTCTCTGCTTGAATGCATGTCTCCACTCAGTCTCCTCTATCCTTCTCAAGTTGTGGTTTCTCCACAACTTTCTGAGTCTGCTTTTGAGGTTCATTCTTCTCTTCTTGAGTGGATCTATCCACTAAGTCTCCTCTCTTCTTCTCTAGTTTTGGTTGTTCCACAAATTTCTCAGATTACTTTTGAGGTTGTTTCTTCTTTCCTTGAATGGATCTCTCCACTCGGTCTCCTCTCTAATTCTCTAATTGTTGATTCTCAACAACATTCTGAGACTACTTTTGAGGCTTCTTTTGGGGTTGCATGCTCAGAGGTAATTCACTCTCCCTCTCAACCACCAAGTCTTTAACCTTTTCCTTGCTCGTGGAGGCTTTGCATGCATCTTCAACCTTGAGAGAATACACATTCTTGAATCGTGTGCCCATCTGTTTCACATTTCCTATGATGATGTATTTAAGGAAAACTTTCCCTTAGTAAAAATCACATCATAGCCACGGTCTTCCAATACCGTAATAGAAACAAGATTATTATTTAGTCCTAGAATATACATCACACGTGTGATTTTGAGAGGGGAGCCTCAATCCCTCTAAAAGTTAATTGTACCTATCCAAGTAGCACTGTACCTCTCATCATCACCAAACTTTATGTTCTACTTGGGGTCTTTCTCTTCAAACTCGTTGATGTGATCTCTATTGCCCGTCATATGGAATGAGGCATTATTGTTGAGATATTGCAAAATTCCTATTATAGTGCTATCCATGCATATAATGAGAGTGAAATGAAGTTCGAATATTAAAGCTAAAGCTTCATGTGTTGCATCTACTACAAGCTCCTTCTTGTTTTCTTTCTTTTATGGACAATTCGTGGCATAGTTCCCGTACTCAAGATAGTGAAAAAACTTGACTTTTTACAAGTCCATCTTATTTCCTCCTGCCTCACCTTGGGACTTATTTTCCTTGAATTTCCTTCCTTTTCTCACTAATGAAAAGTCCACTTCCACTTCATTGGAAGAGGTCACATCTCTCGTGTTCCTCTGAATATCTTCTTCTACTGAATCTGACCATAGTTGTTCCTAATCTAATATCTTCTCCCTACAATTAATGTAGTCCTCATAACTATGTCGTCTCTTGGGAAGCCTTAGAAGAGCTAGCCTCACCATATCATCTTTGGAAATAGTAATCCTGACACTTCCAAGCTCATCCTGAAAATGGGTGAACTTAGTCAAGTAATTTGGAATTGAGTCACCCTTCTCCATCTTGATCTGTCTGAGTTTGTCCTTCAGTGGCAACTTCCTATGGTCACTGTTATTCTCAAACGGGTCTGAAAAAGCCTTCCACGTTGAGTATGGATTTTCCTCTCCAATGAGACTCGAGGCAATGTGATCTCAAACTCACTCAATGGTAATCCTCCTTGCGTTTTCCACACACTTTCTCCATTTAGCCAAATCTTTAGAACCCGATGCTCGAGGCTTAGAAATGTCTTGAACAAGGAATTCCTTGAGGCCATTGTCTTATATCACTTCTTCCATCTTGTCCTTTCATGATATATAATTGGATCTTCTTTCCAAGGCATAGTCAAGTCTCAAACTGTAGAAATCCATATTGCCGACTCTAAAGTATGAACTGCAAATTCGATTTTCACTTTCACAACAATCTCCGATGCCATATATATTTTTACTGTAGATTCAACAAATTATATGATATGATCAAACACAATACAAGAATCTACTCTACTCTTAAGTGGAAACCAAAATTGATCAAAGCAAAAAATAATAGGAAAAAGAAGAATTCCAATTGCACATAACACAATATTTCTCTCAAGAAAGCAACTTCCCAAAACCCTCACTATATATATTGCATTAACGAGAAGATCTGAGAAGAAAATACAATTCTTGTTCAAACCCAAACAATTCCTACACTAGTACAGTCTATCTCTCTACTTCCTAAGCCGACTCTCACCAATACTTAACCAATTTACTAGCCTTCCAAGCCCCTACTTCAATTCTCTCACAAGCAAGCCTTGGATGAATAAAATATTCTCTCCTCAACCTTGAGCTCAACTTGCACATGTATTCTCTATCCTCTTTTTGGCCAATACTTTGCCAAATTCCTAGCCTTCCAAGCTCCTACTCGCTTGCCCAATTCTTGAGAGAACTAGCCCATATTTAATTCAGAAATTCCTCGCCCATAAGTGCACAATCCAAACATAGGCCCTCAACTCACTGTGTGCACCATCTATACAATTTGGAAAATTATACAACTCAAAGTACGTTGTCACTGAACTCTAATCTCAACTAGTCTTCATCTAAATTAGAATGCATGAAATATGAGTGAATCTTGAGTTAGCTCATGTGGTACTAGGGATGCACTCATGCACTACTCTACTACTAGACCTCTACTAGTTCCTCCAATAGTTCGAACTAGTTTAACTGACTATAATTGTGTTAAACTAAGTTATCTAATTACAACTTGAAATAACTCAACCTTGATCGTTAAAATTTAGGGCCCACTCTAGATGACTCTAGATAGACCTCCAACTCAAAGTTCGTAAGCTAACTAAGTCAACTTAACTTATTTAATTATTACAAGTTGCTATGAGAATAGATTTACAAATGAATTCACAATTTAATTCAAGGACAAATTAAATTGGAATGTATAGATGTTATTTTCAACATTTCTTCTTGTTATTTTCAACATTTAAAGATAGAAAAAATATTTACTTTTTTGTTCATAACCATATATTTCTTGCCTCTACTTATTCTTATATTAACCAACTTATTATTTCTCTCGTCGTAAGTTTTCGAAGTATAATCTCTAGGGAAAATTTTAAGGATGGAAGTTTATCTTAAAGTCTAGAAACCTTGATGAATGTTACTAGTCCCTAATATCCAAATTTTTAAAATGTGTTATGATAATTTCGTAAAAAAATATATATATTGCTAATTATTTTATATTAGATAATATATAATATTAGCAATTTTTAAGCTAAAATAATTTTATCGTATAAAATTTTGGCAAATTCACTTTTATAAAAATGAAATTGGCGAATTCTTTTTTTGAAAAAAGAATGGAATATTAGCCTACCTATGAGTATTATCCCTTAATATTTTCATTGATAATTCCTTTGCCATTATGTTGTTTCCCTTGCGGAAAATTTCTCCTATGAATTTTGGGAAAAAGATTACGAAAAGTCAAGTACGTGGAGTTAACAACTTAATATTTCCTAGGATAGTAAGAAGTCCATGTGATTTTTCCCATATCATTTTCGAAAAAGAAAACATTTATTTATTATATAAAAATTATTTACATAGTTAATAAATTTAGATATCTGTTGTGACATCCATCAATTTCATACAATAAACCGAATAAGCTTAAAGTAGTCATGTATTTTCAAAAATGAAGGGTTGGGTTATTACATCTTTCACCTATTGAAATAAACAACTTCCTTAATGTTTTCCCTATTTCATCCCTTTTAGAATAAGGGAATGCTTCAGACATTTTATCCTTAACATTTTTACTAACCTCCTTAGGGATGAATTGTTACCATTTCAGTTCTAATTGGGGGATGAATCGATTGAGGAATAATTTTTTTCTCTAATCTAAAATTTTTAGAGGCCTAACTGAAAGATATCCTTCTCGTTTAACCTAGACCACATTCCAATACATCACATGAGTAGGGTGATGGATATATTATTTTCAGCAATGAAACATAAAAAACATTGTACACTTTTATATGACTCTACACTGCTACCTTGCATACCATTGATCCTAATCTAGCTTGTATTTGGACAGGTACACAGAACCTAGGTGTTAACTTAGCATAGGTTTCCAAATTTAGCATATTTTTTTCGCTAAACATTAATATTATATATATGCTCTCCAACATTGCACTCCCTTCATAGTTTTTTTCTGGACTACATAACTATTTTCCCTATCTTGGGTTAACTTCAAATTTTGTTTTATTTCCTTAACCAACTCCTCCATTTCCTCTAGAATATCACGTCCCAAGGTCAACAAATCTTCTCACTAAAGCCAACTCAAAGGGGTGTTACACTTCCGCCCATACAACACTTAAACTTTGCTCATCTTAATGGAAGCTCGATAAATGTTTTTATAAGAAAATTTCACTAAGTGTAGACAACCTTCCCACTTTCTAGGTTCATCCATTATATACATAGGCAACATATCATGAATTTGATTAGTCCTTTCTATTTGAACATATTTTTGAGGATGGTAGAATGTACTGAAGTACATTCGCACATACATTCCTACAAACAATATTTTCTAAAAGTTAGAAGTCAATTTTGCATTATGGTTGGATATAACTATCTTCAGTATTCCATGTAACCAAAAAATCTCCTTCATGAAAATGTGTGCAATAAGTGCTACTTTATATGTGGAGTGGATAGGTATAAAGTGAACTCTCTTTACTTACTTGTCCACCACCACCAAAATTGAGTCATGTTGCTTCCTCGTTCTAGGTGGTCCATTAAAGAAATCTAAAGACATAACCTCCCACTTCCACTCCACGATAGACACATGGTTTAGGAGTCTTTAATAGTGTTGGAATTCCACCTTAACCTCATGGCACTCAGAACATCTTATGAAGTAATCTACTACTTGCTTTTTCATCTTTGGCCAATAACACTTTGCGGTCAATGTTGTAATTTTCTGATACCTTGGATGGGATAAAAAGGTTCCTCTATGGTTCTTATTTAAAAAAACTACTTTATAGTATAGTCATTTGGAACAAATATTATATTTTTGAAAGTTAACGTTACATCTTTATTTTTTCATAGTTGAACTTTTCTGCACTTTTTAAATTTTTTTGTATCTATCCATATAGTCCATATTTTGAGGCTAATGTTCCAATTTGTTCCACAAAGTATGTTTTTGGACTACTTGTAAATGATTTCAGCAATATGATTTCCATGTTTTCTCAAACCAAATGCTAGTTTATTTTCCTTCTCCTTGATGTATTTAATATAAAACTCAAATTAAATCATAAAGGAAATCTGTTTGGCCCATTCAATGTTTAGTTCTAGTGATTTGAAAAAACATTTCAAACTCAACTGGTGAGTAACAAGAGAAAAATTTTCCCCTCATAACTAATGTCAACATATATTAGTGCATGTTTGACTGCATCTAACTCAATATCATGAACAACATAGTTCCTCTCATGATTTTTAAAATTTCTTAGTTCATAAACAATGACATGGTTCTTTTGCACCAATATTCCACCCGACCCTTCTAGACATGCATATATGAAAACAATGAAATCCTCATTAGGATCAAAATTATTTAATATAAGGGCCACCATTAATAAATGTTTAAAATCATTAGAGATTTCATGACATTTCTATGTCCAACTATCACTCCCCTTTTCTATAGTGAAGTAATGGGATAGGCTAGTTTTGAAAATCCTTTGATAAACATTTTGTAGTACTTGATGATACCAATGGAGGACCTAATGTGTAACACATCCTTAGGTACTAGCCAATTTAAATTAGTTTTGACATTTTCTGGGTCAACCAAAATACCTTCCCTAGAAACACTCATCTCAATTACTAGATTTT
Organism: Pinus taeda; assembly: GCA_000404065.3. Lineage (NCBI taxonomy): Eukaryota > Viridiplantae > Streptophyta > Pinopsida > Pinales > Pinaceae > Pinus > Pinus taeda. The sequence continues at coordinate 39,916 of APFE030772950.1, read as the reverse complement.
GTTTTGATAAAAATCATATTTTCTGAACTTTGCATAGAGATGGTGTTTCCTAAGAGTTTGTAGAGTTATCCTTAAATGTTTTTCATGTCCCTCATGACTTTTTGAGTATATTAGGATATCGTCAATAAACATTTCCATGGACTTGATTATATATTGAATTAAAACAATATTCATCAAGCACATAAAGATAGTAGAGGAAATAGTAAAGCTAAATTGCAATAAAACAAATTACTAGTGCCAATACTAGGTTGTAAAGGAACTATTGGGTATGTATTCATATTTTATCCTTAGTTGATGGTAAGAAAAATAGAGGTCTATTTTTCAAAAAAATGTTTCCCCTCTAAGTTGGTCGAACAAATCATCTATCCTCGACCGGGGGGGTATTTGTTTTTAATAGTTAATTTATTTAGTTGTATGTCATCTGTAAGCATTCTTAATGTTTCATCCTTCATTCTTCAAACAATACACATGATCCCTATGGGGAAATACTTGGTGTGCACTCTTTTTTTAGAAACTCTATTAGTTGCATTTTTAACTCGATGAGTTCTAGCACACTCGTTCTGTAGGGTACTTTGGATATAGGGGTGGATGCTCTCATTAATTCAATTCTAATGTCTATGTCTCCTTTAGGAGGTATCCCTCAAATCTTCTCTTGAAACGCATCTTTGAAATCTCTGATCACTTTAAGGTCATCTATGCTTCTTTATGTGTCTAAACTCTTCTATTTGTACAAAAAACAATTTAAAACTTTTCCAACATATTGTTTTGGCTATACAACTATAATTTTCATAACATATATAGGCCTTGGTATTCTTCTAATAAGGTGTACATTTCCCTATTTTTAGGTGCAAGTACCACAGCAAGCTCACTATCATGAAAAAAATTCCTATCCCAATAGTTAATGATGTCCTTGCTCAATTGCATGGTGCAAATTGTTTTTAACAAACTCACCTCCACTCAGGCCATCACCAAACACAAATGAAGGAAGTAGATATTACCAAGATAGCCTTTCGAACTCATGAAGGCCATTATGAATTCTTGGTCATGACATTTGGTCTTTGTAATGTGGAATCCACTTTTTAGAGCCTCATGAACCACCTTGTGAAACCATATCTCAGAAAATTCATCATGGTCATTTTTTATGACATTCTCATCTAAAACATAACATGGGACAGATAGCTTGAGCCTCTTGACTAGATATTAGAACTACTCTAGGATCACAAATTATTTATCAAATCATCCAAATGTTCCTTTGGCATGGAAGAAGTGGATTATTTGGGACACATTGTGGGTTGTGAATGAGTGAGGGTTGATTTGAAAAAAGCTTAGGCAATGAAATATTAGCCCAAGCCAAAAACCTTAACGATTTTGAGGGGACTCTTCAGCAACACAACCTACTATTGAAATTTCTTCAACAATTATGGACATAGTTCTCGAGCAGGTAATAATCTTCTCAAGAAAAATATTTTCTCTGGGCTCGTGCAACTCAGTAGGCCTTCCTGGCTCTCAAACATGCAATCTTCTCCTCTCTAGTATTGTCCCTACGAGACTTCACAACATATTTTTTGATTGAATGTGATGCTTAAGGTACATGCAATAGAGAATTATTAATGCAAGAAAGTAGACAATTGGATTTCACGAGTCAATAGCGCAATGGCAAGCATTTGGTTCAATTTATGTATGAGAAAGAAATGATGGCCATATTACATACAATAGACACTTGGAAACCATACTTATTTGGGCATTGTTTCCAAATCCGCACTAGGCATCATAGCCTAAAATATTTCATACAGTAGCATATATTGTTTCTACAAAAAAATAAATGGCTCACAAAAATGTTGGGATATGATTATCAAATAATTTAGAACAAAGGGTGTGAAAATGTAGTGGTTGATTCCTTATCACGCTAATTTGAGGAAGAGGGCACCCTTTTAAACTTCTCTCTACCCATACCATATTGGATTGAATAATCCCAACATGTATGGTTATCCCACCCCTCTTTGTCCCATCTCGTTAACAAAGTATGAGAATATCCTAATTTCTAAGAGGATTACTATTAGAAGGAAGAGGTTCTTTTCTATAAGTATTGGGTAGTTTTAGCCCCAATCTCCACCCTCAAAATCACATCTTGGAAGAGTTTCAATCGTATCCTATTGCAAGATATTTAGGATTTTAGAATACTTATACACAAGAATGCCACTCTTTCCTTTTATCTAACATGAAGCATGTCGTTATTAATTTTGTAGTTGAATGGAAAGTATGACAATGAAACAAAGGGGAAATGACCATGATATCAATCACCTTAAATCCCTTGTCTCTACCTACTTCTATCTAGACAAAATTCTCCATGGATTTCATCATTACGGGTCTCTCAAAGTGAGGCAACAAATAAGTCATCATGGTGGTTCTTGATATACTTTCAAAATATGCTCATTTCTATGCTCTATCACCCCCATTTACCCAAACATTGGTGGCTCAAGCTTTCATGAACCTATTTATGGCAGTGGATTCTGCCAACATTGTAAGTGGATCTCGTCTATGTGAAGTCCTGATTAGACCTCACACCATTTAGTGTAGGAGTCCTAACAAGTCATATAGTGTGGCAACCATTGGAATGGATTTTTCAAGATAAGCCTTGGCTATAATCAAACATAATAGAACACAACATATCCTTAGGGTAGAAAGAATGTGAGATTTATGAGACAACTAGTGTCAGGTATATCAGGGAGACTTCCATTTCTCAGGAGGGAAATGAGCCACCGGTTAGAAAATTATTAGTACTATCCTAAAGTGGGAATTGGGGATAAAGATAAATTCTTGTTGAATAATTGTACATTAGTCCAAATAATAAACAAAACTCATTAAAGAAAAATAACACTCCTTCAATAATATCCATAGCTAAATAAATAATTAGTTCATTAACTTAGTATGTAAATAAGGAAACATTTACCATAAACATATCTAGGATGGTTGAACTACATCTATGACACATGTATGAAGAAGCGTAGGCTCATTGATCTTTTTATTAAAAGTGTAATATCCCAAGTACATTGTTACATGAATGAAACATTGTATCCAATAGTGGAACATGAAGGCAACACTTTCTTCTCAAAATAATAATGTATCACCTATGTATTACAAGAGAAGCCAAGGCAAGACCTCTAGAAGCTAAGCCTTCCCAAAATGAATTTTGCCTCAGTTATGAGGAGCTATTTATAAAAAGTAACAAATACCTTTGTTCTTTCTTATGACTCTTTGACTTCTATGAATATTCATATTATATACATGACTCATTACATTCCAATGTGCGGCTATTCATATTCCACACGTGTCCCTTGGACTTCATTACATATAATTTATTACATAAGACAAATTATAAATGAGACAACAACTCTATAAGACAAAAATTCTAATCAAACAAAGACTCATCAAATGGATAAGTAATTTTCTTCTAAATGGAGCTTAGTTTTAATGTATGTGTGCCAATTTATAAATTCAGTTGATATGTCATTGACCGAGCTAGAAATTCCTCAATGTAGCAGATTTTAACCTCCATTGCCTCCATCAATATATTAATGGAGTTTGACTGTACATTATTCCACAACCATGAAAGCTTCATTGAGCTTTAACTAGTGAAATGTCATACTGCAGAAGAATTTCCTTACTTATCATCAAGCCTTCCTATTTTGTTTCCTATTTGATGTGCTCCATGTATTACTTGACCTCTCAGAAGATGATCTCCTTGTATTGCTTGACCTCGAAGGCATCCCATGCTCCTGTGTAAGATACTCAAACACATTATGGAGTCGACTATATCAAGTGATACATATTAATCCATTGTTCACCAAGGCACATGTAGTTTTAGTGGTGGACTCTCAACTACACTCTATCCATCCCTATGACAATGATGTCCTTCTTCTCTAAATTATGTGGAGAATCTAGATACTTGATAGTCCACTCCTGAAGATGGTCGACTTCTCTGTTTGTTTCTTTCAATATTTTCACCACTTCCTATGCCTTCTTCTGTATTCCAACAAGAGTAGAGACCACTTGATGAAGAAGGATCATCTCATTGTATAATCGCACCATGGTTTCCTCCATTGGCCACAATTCCTCATGTATGGTTGACTGGCATGCCATGGTGCTAGTAGTTTATGATGCCAATTGTTGGTTCTTTGTCGTGAGTTGTTCTCCCTATTTCTTTACCGCAACAAGTTCTCTCCTCATTTTGGAATTCTCATCCAAAAAGTAAGAGAACAATTTTTTTTCTACCATAATAGCTCTTGGATTCCTTATGGTGTTAGAGGTTATCACATTCTCTATTGATACTGAGAGTAGATTTTTATGATCGTTGGGGAAGTATCTCTCCCTCTGCTACACAATCCTCTTCTAAAGTTGATCAAATTTTACGTTGCATCCATGTCTCTTTTGGTTGGTGGAGGTGTGATAGTAATTTCCTGAAATGGAAGATGAACACCTGTAAGGGGAGGTTGATCTTGAGTTCCTAGTTCATCATCCATGGGATCAATATTATCTTCATCCTCCAAGACTTCTTATTCCATCTCCTGAGTCATTTTTTCTCCCTCTAGTCTCTGTGTTGCTTCCTCCTCCTGGGAATACCTCTAATGTTCTTATTCTTTCCTTCTGCTCTCTTGCTCTTCCTTTCATTTCTTTTGTAGTCTACTTCACTTGCATTGAAAAGTTTCAAATGTGAAAACTGCTTCCTAACTCTATTTGTTGTTTTGTATTTGTAGCGGAGGAAGGTGGGGTATTGAATGGTCGCTATGTCTCCCTAATCATGTATTTATATACGAGGGGTGATTATTCATCCATAATAAGTCAAAGTTGCAGTGGGGATAAAAAATAGTGAAGGAATGTGATGCTATAGGTTTGCTACAAACAATTCCTACATGGGGTCTCTAATGCTATAAAAGCGAGAAACTTGCTAAAATTCCAAGTAAATAAAATGCCACTGGTATGGTTTATTTTTTGTTATTAAGTAGGATTTATTAGGTATCCGTTCCAAGTGGCATCACTCCAAAATAACCCTGCTAACATGTGCTAAAAAATAGCATAAAGTTCCTTCTCTAAAAATTGGAAATTCAAGAGCTAGTGAGCTAGTTAACCTATGAAATGCCTAACCTAATAAAGTGAAACCGAAATGGATAAATTTTATTATTAAATTGAATATTTTTATGAACTAATACAAGTGGAATAAACTCAAATGAATCTCATTAAAAAATTCTAAAAAATAGTAGAAACTTACAACTATTTTGCTACAAGGCACTTCCAGAAATTCTAGATTTGTTAACTAGTAAAGAAATCCAAGTAACTCAATGATGAAGATGAATTTTAAAATTTGTTATGAGGATGCATCATGATTTCAACTATGTAAATAACCTATGAAATTACTTACTTCAGTCATTTAATCCAGTCCTACAGTAGAAGAAGAGTCACTACTAAATGCAAGAACAAGGAAAACAAGAATAAGAGATGCATGTGAACAAGAAGTGAAAAGAAGAAAATAAAATTATACAAAAGGGCTCTAAGGCCCTTGGGATAGAAAATTCCAAGGATAATAAGATTCCTATGAAGGACACTAATCTTAAGAGCTAAAAATTGCATGAAACATCATTATTTGAATCAATCAAAGTATATCCCTGCTTGAAGTGAAAGTGGAGTTGCAAAAATACAAATTTCTCCACAAGAAGACTAACAAATACATGCCTCTAGAAAAAAAATAGAATTGTTACCTATACAAAATGATAAGGAATAATTTTCCTTGAAAGGAGAAATATTTCCCCTCCAAAATCCCTAAAATAGTGGATATGGTTCCCAACACTTGGAATCTACATTAAATGACATGGAACCCATTCCAAGATTTTCTCAATCACTGGAGCTCCATAATTTGTGAATAATTTCATGATATTTTGTTCATTTACCATCCAATATTGATCCTCATGTATTAGGGAGAAAGTCCATAGATTATCTCCTCCAAATATTCATAGTAATCCCAATATTATCACAATATTCTACGAAAATAAATAATTTTAGGCATAGATATTCAATTATCTCTAAACCTTCCTAATGAACATGTTGGCATTATGAGACAAGTGTTGTCCTTGATGGCAAATCACATAGATGACAAATCATAGTGCAGGAGGTCAGCAGCAAGGAATTGATGATCAATCGACAAGAATGAAGAGAAAATATATATACGCAGGTTCACTTTGTCAAAGCCACGTATACACGCAGGTTGGATGTGCCCAAGATGCGTATGCATATACAAGCACATTCATGCAAGGAAAAATGCGTATATGTTGGAGAACTTACTTTTGGTCCGTGGTAGTTAGTCCTTGGTATTTGAACCTATGATTTTGGACCGTAGTATCTCGTCAGATGTGTTGATCCCTAGTATTGGGTCCATGGTATTTATTTGTTATGGTTTTGAACTGTGGTATTGTAAAAGGCCTAAGACTATAAAAGGAGAAGAAGATCTTTAGGCAAAGGGATGGAAAATACTTGAATATTTGATATAGTATGAGATCCAGTATGCATGATATGGGTTATGATGCATTGCTTGATCTAAGCTAAGGGGGGATCTCACCGGCTGATGGAGAACAATATCTAAGGATAGATCGGGACCAAATGGTTTGAAATGAACTATCTCTATATGGTTGATTATGCTTGTTCTAGATCTGTATACTGACACATGTAATGTTCTGAAATGGGTATAACTTAAAGTATGAAATAGCTGCAAGTCATGATTGATTACTTATAAATCTATACGTGGGTTGGCTTTGGTAAAAGCGTGTACGTACGTGGGTTTGATTCATCCAAGTAGCATATACCATTTGAGCTATGATTTTTTATGATACAGTTGGTTCTGAATATTGTTGCAGATTTCAGTGTTTTTCTCTGTGTTCTGGTGACTGCTTTTTGTTGACAAGGTTTCGGTGTTTCAGTATTGGGTGTTTTAGAGATTAATGTTGCTAGTGTTTGTGTGCGTCAATGATATTGATGGGTCCAGTATGAAAATTGGATGAAACGTGGCCTTCAGATTATAGAGTTGTGCTTCAGTGTATCCAGTATGAAAATTTATGAAACGTGGTACCTAGAGGAAGAAAGAGAAGGTTGTAGCCTTCGGTAGGTCGTCACCTACATACTATTTCATCAGCTAGTACAAGAGCAAAGGGGGTTGTAGCTCCCTTCCAGGAGAGGCTGGAGAACGAGAGAAGGTTGTAGTCTTCTGCAGGTAGAATCCTGTGTACTGGTATAAGTTTGCACCAGTACAGAACTATTGTAAAAAGAATTTCTTATTAAAGAAGATTGAGACGACTTGCAGCAGGTGGTTTTCACCCACATTGGGTTTCCACCTTATATCATAGTGTTCATGTGTGCTTCTTATGTGTGATGATCTGTTCTATTTTACTGCTTATGTCTACTATTCATATGGTCAATGAAGGTTTGATGAATTATCTGAAGATTAACATATAATGGATTATCTGAATCATAAGTATTCTAGATATACGCTAGTTGCATTAGACATAGTCACGTATACACGCGGGTTCACCTAACTGAAGTAGCGTATATGTATCTAAGCATGGAAATGAAAAAGTTTTACTGATTTGATAATACTGATTCACTCCCCCTCTCATTATTATTTCCAACAGAACATTTTAAAGCTAAAAATATGTCATCTAATGAAAAAAAGAGGTGTAATGTGTTGAAGGATGGTGAGATGGGCCTTAATTTGTGTCTAATTTGGAGGCCCATCATACCCCCCACTGAAAGTGTTGCTCATCCTTTGAGCAACTTGGTGACATAATTTTGCCTCATTCATGGCCCTGTTGACCTCCTTAACATCCCAAACTTCCTTAGAAGGAATTTTGGCACATCTTCTCCAGCTCCATTCTCTTCATGCTCTTCTCCAACTCCTTCTTTTGTATATCCATCCTTTTCTCAAAGCGATGATTAGGCTTGTTCTTGCATCTTAAGAAAAGTCTCTCTTAATGTCCGCAATGTTCTCCTGTAGCATGGTAGTTTATTCTTTGAGTTGCTTAGATGTATATTATCTAGTGATTTCCATTCTCGTGGATGTAAAAAGTTGCTTCCCCTTTGGTTGAAACCACCTACCCATCGCTCCTAGTGTGACCTCCTTAAATTATTTGAAAGGAATTTGCAATATTTGCCTTGAATAATCTAGGGTGCAGATGATCTGAATATAAATAGGAACACAATAAACTACAGATATAACCACCAATACAAATTTGAAGAGGAAATAACAATTCATTTTGATAATATCAAATACTGAAATATGCTTACAAACATAATGGAAATAAGACTAGCTAGGGTCATGGTATCTTATATCTGAGAAGATATGTGGCAGCTACATGCCTGTTGACTGTGTTACAATGAGGTGGATGAGCCTTTTTATAATTTGAAAAAAATGATAAAACCCTAAACAACCAAAACCCTAACCCAAAGAGATGAGACACCAAAATTTTATGGGCCCTATTGGGGTTAGTTGGGTAGCCAACTTCCTAGGGTCATAACTTGATCATATTATCTCCGTTTTGTGCATACGATAACTTGTTGGAAAAATCTCTCCAGGTAATATAGATTTTTCCACATGCTTGTCCCTACAATAATAGACTTGGAGCAAAGCTAAAAAAAAATCCATTTAGGGGGTCAAAACTGCTCCAGAAGTTCACAACCCAAAAAAATGCTAAAAATAATAAATGCTAAAATAAATAAGGAAACAATTCTAACTAATTGGAGTTCTAGGTGGAATAGGTGGGTGGTTGCCCATATCCACCAAGATCATTGGTCCTCCCATATGAAGAAATTGTCCCCATTATGTGCAAGGCCTCCATGAGGTGAGGAAATTTCTGTTGAAATTGATCCTTAGTGTGCCACTTGCCTTGGTGCAGGAGTTGGCCAGCTTTCACAGCCTGATATAGTTGGATCTTCTATTGGGTAGTGTTCTTAACCTATCCATAATATGATTAATTGTAGCCTCTTCCATGCAATCTTGATTTAACTTTGCTGGTGTGAGTTGTTCAGCAATGTCTGATGTGACCAATAATGGTGGGAAGTATGATCCAAGGTGGTCAACATTGAACAGTAGGTCCAGGACAACAAATTAAGGAATGATGAGCTCAAAGGTGTTGTCTCCCACAACCTTGTTAATGGTGTAAGGTCCTATTAGCTCTGTTATATTCTGCAACATTTGATGGATAGAAAAGCAAGTCTAACAATGCTGATTATGCTTACAAGGAGCTCGTAGCAGTTGTTTCATCTTTTCCTTCATTTTTTTTATAACTCTGTAACCCCTATCATCCCTGTTTTACTCCAAAATTCGGCGAAAACCCATTTTTGCTTAGCTTGCAGGTGCCAAGGTTAAAGCCCATAAACCTGTGCACCTTCGCAAAGTCCCTAGCCCGCAGCCTTCCCCGTTACATCAGTCCCACCGAACATGCACTTTAAACCTTCGTCATCCAGTGGTCTCCACCAATGATCGGAGGGCATTCACACTACCTACTCCCATAACATGCACACTCACTAACTCACGGGGAAAGCAGTTGCCCACCTGTCACATCCACCACATGTTCCCTTTTTATTTCATCGCTTCACCATGTATGTAAACCACTCACCTCCCTTAGCCGATGCGGGGAATACCGCCTGATAGTAAAATTGCCCTTCTCCACCCGTTAAAAACCGCCCTTCTCTCATGCCCGATCACTGTCAGATCTATCTGACCATGATGTGACGGCCCAGTTTGTCCATTCATGGTTTCCCCCTGATACCTCCTGTAAGTTGATCTCTGCGATTCATCAGTTTCATCCAACGACCAATTTTATTCTTCCGCCCATTTACATCCACAACTATGCTTTTCTCCTGGAGGACGAAAATGCCATCTACCTATACTCGGCGCAGTTATTTTTCCAACAACTGCATTCAAGAGCACTATGGTCGAAGAACAAAAGGACGTTCCTCGAGGAGTTCACAACATTTATTAGTTATGGATCATTCTTCCATAGGACATTCTACCTGTTCAGGAAGGATAGCCAAAGTACTAGAAAATGTCAAATGTATTCATTCAAGCAACAGATTGTATCAGAGACCCATATCATATAGTTAATATGGTTGGTGGTCCATTATGACCTCTCCATGCATAGGATAGCTGATATTTTTGTAATCAAACTCTATATAGGCCCAGAAGACAAATGTAGTCTAGGATGATGGTTGATGGTTCTAGTTTTGATGTAAGATTCAACTTCTGGAGACTGTAACTACTGTGATACTTGTAGCGTATGGTCTTGATTTTCAGCTAATACAAGCCTCTTTTGTTGTTAATTGCCCACTTTCCACTTCTATTCTGTTCTAGGATGTGCCAGTTATGCATTTATTCATGTGCTCCTAATATTTAGCATTAGAGGGGATGTCATCCCACCTTTGTGTTAGAATCTAGTATGTATCATTGAATGTGTTATGCATGTTTCTATTTGTCTAGAGCCAGAGAGCTATCATCCTGTATGTGCATTAGAAAATAGATTTGTAGACCTCTTACCAGTTGTAGCTGGCCATCACATGGTCTTGTGCATCTGTTGGTGTGGTTAGTATTCTCCATGTTCAGTTGTTCCTTAAACTATGAGTAATTGGTGGTCTAAAGCCTTGTAGTTTGGGGGCGTCCACCCATGTCTAGGGTTAAGCATAGTAGAAGTGGTTATCTAGCTTGAATATGCGTCATTCCTTCCATTCATCCACTATTTTCCAAAATTTTTGTTGAGTTTGTAATGTTCCCGAGCATCTCTAAGATACAACCTAGGAGAGTTTCATGGGGTGATAACATTAATTGGCGCCATTGCCAGGGAGAGGAGGTTGAAGCTCAGCTTCCCTGGGAGATGACACAGTTCAAGATTTTGATGATAGACAAGGTCTGGGCACATTTCTAGTTGTAATCATCTATATGGCGACTCCACTAATGGAAGACCAACCTTTAGCAACTCCACATTGTAGTTGTCACGTAGTTTGTGAGGCATGCTCAAAGAAATCCTCAGAAATCACCAGCTAATCCAGTGCCTGACCCCAACAAGATTGTTAAGTAGAAGAAAAATTCACAGAAAGGAGCATGAGGGTTAGGTAAGCCTTAAAAATCTTATGTATCTCTGCTAGTGAAAGATCACCTTCAGAGATTCATAAAGCTCCTTGTTTATTCATTTCCCTTTCTAATCTTAGTCCAAAGAAAGCATCCCATGTTGTCTATCATATTCCTTTGTCTCTACTATCCATTTCATTGATCCATTCCACTTAGTCTACCAGTAGCCTTTCATATACCCCAGTCATGGCAGGTGAACAAGCTCTTACAAAGATAGAAAGAATTGTTGCTGCTAGGTATGGACCCTTGGTCTTGCCTGTTCCTTTAAATGCCATGCCTAGTGGAGATTATCGAGAATTTATGCCTAAGTTTACAAGTATAAAAGGAGTAATAGTATAAGAGAACCTCGAGTCCTTTTATAGCTATGCTGATAGCATGGATATCTATGAAGAGGATGTAAGGATGAGGGTTTTTGTCCAAAGCCTAGAGGGAGAAGCTAGGAAATGGTTCAGTGAATTAACCCTTAGGTCCATAGCAGACATTGAGGCCTTAGATGACATGTTCCTAAAACACTGGGGGGATAAGGAAGACCTTCTCTATGATCAGGCTGAGTTTGGGAACTTACAAAGGGATGGGCTCTCATCATCCCTAGATCAGAAGATCGACGAAATGGCTAGAATGATTGAGTCATTGGCATTTGAAGTTTCCAAGTTAAGAGTCGAGCAGCATTCAAAAATGGAGCAATTTCAGATTCTGCAAAGAAGCGAAAATGCAAATGAAGATCAAAGGCCGAGGACCCTTTTCAGAGTATAGTCTGGGAGGAAGAACTGTTTGAAGAGGAGGAGGAGGTCCATGGTTTGGAAGATAAGGGTAGTGTCCCTTTCCTAACTAGAGTTGCGTATGAGAGGTCATTATCTATAGGTACTGCTCACCAGTTTGTTGTACCTGTAGAACAAGAAGCTGATCAATAGAAGAAACTAGCAGCGGGTCCTACCATCCTCCAAGAATCCGAGCCTAATGTCATCTCATCTTCCAATGACCGTGCAGATATGCAACTTGGCCAGCCTGCTTTTGTTCCCAGCCCAATGATCAGTAAGGGAGAAGAAAGCTCCTCATCATCTTATGTTTCTCTATCTGCAAAAAAGGGAATCCCTCACAGTTGTCCACTAGGCATTGAGGCAAGTAATAGCTCCATTCTCAAGGTTGATACTGATCACCACAGTCTTGATATTCTGAAACCTGCTCAGGTGGCCTCCACACAGATTAAAGGGGCAGCTTGCTAGAAGACCGAGGAAGAGGGTGCATAGTTTTGGGACTCCTCCTTGGATGAGGATTGCTCGGAGCAAGACGCAGGGGCAGATGATGTCTCTGTGTTCCCTGCACAAGAATGCATTGGTTCACCATTCATATTAGCTGTGCAGACCACATATGACACAGAGGAGTACATAACATTCATTGTCATCCAGCAGGTGCACAAAGCCTCCCATGAAGAACATCCAAGGAAGAGAATATATAGAAAGGGGATGAAGTATAGATCATATTTACATGATGAGATCAAATGCCCTAAACATTTTGAGGTAGATGATCAAATAAATCAAATTTTGCAGATCTATGATGAATGGGCCAAGAGGAGGAGAAACAGTTTTGATGGCCCAGCAGATGGCCAATTTTTGAAAATTTATGTTGTTTCCGAGCCTTAATGATTGTAAGAATTTTCTTTACAGGTTTTAGCATAGACTTAATTAGACTCCATGCCAAATGGATACTAGGAAATGTTTTTAAGCTGATTTTGTATGAAGGCATTGGTCTGCAGTTCTTGAGACCTCACGAGGAAGATCTCATCCCCAGAAGGAGCCAGTGTTAGCTCTGCTATATTCTGCAACATTTGATGGATGGAAAACCAGGTCTGACAATGTTGATTACACTTACAAGGAGCTTGCAGCAGTTGTTTCATCTTTTCCTCCATCTTTCTTATAACTCTGTAACCCCTATCATCCCTGTTTTACTCCAAAAATCGGTGAAAACCCATTTTTGCTTAGCCCCTAGGTGCCAAGGTTAAAGCCCATAAAACCATGCACCTTCGCAAAGTCCCTAGCCCACAGCGTTCCCCGTTACATCAGTCCCGCCGAACATGCACTTTAAACCTCTGCGGTCCAGTGGTCTTCACCAATGATTGGAGGGAATTCTCACTCCCTACTCCCATAACATGCATGCTCATTAACCAACGGGGAAAGCGGTTGCCCGCCTGTCGCATCCACCATGTGTCGCCTTTTTATTTCATCGCTTCCACATGTACATAAACCACTCACCTCCCTTAGGCGGTGTGGGTAATACTACCTGATAGCAAAACCACCCTTCTCCGCCCATTAACAACCGCCCTTCTCTAGCACCCGATCGCCGTCGGATCTGCCAGACCATGATCTGATGGCCCATGTTTTTCCATTCATGTTTTTCCCCTGATACCTCCTTTAAGTTGATCTCCGACATTCATCTGTTTCATCCAATGGCCGATTTTATTCCTCTGCCCATTTACGTCCATAACCATGCTTTTCTCCCGGAGGACGAAGATGTCAGCTACCTGTACTTGGCACAGTTATTTTTCCAACAACTGCATTCAAGAGCACTATGGCCGAAGAAAAAAGGACATTCCTCGAGCAGTTCACAAAATTTATTAGTTATGGATGATTCTCTTAGGTGCCATTGGTCAAAATATCAAGAATAGAGTAGAGCTAAGCAATTTTGTCTTTTAACCGAGAAAATTCAAATGTCTAATGAAGAAAACGAATCACTCTGACTAGTACGTGGTCAAAAATGGTTGACTAGAGTCTGTAGGGATGACCGAGCAATCGAGAAAATTACGTGGCAATTTCAAATCATGTACCTACTTATCTGAAAGGGATGGGGAGATCGAGAAATCAAGAAAATGACGTGGCAATTTCGAATCATGCACCTATTTATCTGAAAGGGGCAGGGAGAATAAATGATCGGAAATGATCCATTTGGGGATTTTTATATACAATTGGGAATTTTTCGTTACTTCAGGTATGTTATTGACCTGATGGGTTGTTAGGTGGTATATGTTTGGGAGGTAACGAACATAGTGTAACAACTAGATTATAAAAGACTTGGAGCGAAGAGGCCACGTGGTGAAATAGGTGTGAGGGGGAAGTAGGGACGTGGCGGAGGAATGATGTAATGGGTGCAAATGAACGTTGGTAGGAAGACTGGGAGATTTTAGAGGTGGTGGTAGGTGGTAAGAAGTTTGGAGTGGGGGCAGGGAAGGGGGAGTGGTTGTGAACTAAAAAGTGCCTGCCATGTATCGTGGGGCCCAATATTTGGGATATCGCTTTTCGGACTCCCCACTCTTGATAAACATAGAATGGGTGGGGGGTTCTAAACTTGATTCCCCGCTGTTAATCCATGTGGGGAAGATCTCAACTGCTGGACTGTGTGCACCATATCACAAGCTGACAAAATGTCTTTATCACTATTGACCCTTGTTATAAAAGGCAAACATTCGCATGAGTGCATTATTACATATTAATTAATCATAATTAAATAACAATATTAATTGTTCTAAACCTAATTAATTCATTGTAAGCATGATTCGTCTATCTAAAGGCACATTTTAATTTATAAGGCTTTTTATTAATTTTCAAAGGTTTCTTCTACACCTAATCTAATGCATATTTAAGCAATTATGCATGTTTAGACACTTGGTTAATATTTCTTTGATATACCTATTTAGTTCAACGAATATTAAGATTAATGGTTGATTTATTATCTAATCTATGCAACCTTTTAACTTAGTTTAATCATGATTAAGCAGTATGATTAAAGAATACAATTTATTTCTATGTGGAATTTAAACATGCTGCACAATTTTATTCTTCTTTTGTATGGTGGCATTTCAAGTTGCTCACATGCATACATTTTTCATGGGGTTTTTTCATCTTTATTCTATTTTTTTATTTTCTCATATACATTTTTATACCCTCTTTTAATATATATATATATATATCTATATTTATATATATATATATATAATATATAATATATATATTATTATAATATATATATATTATATATATTGTAAATCATTTGTAGAATACAATATTATTTACAAATTCATCAACTCAAAGGAAATAACCAATCATTAATTGAAACTATGAAACATAGGACCGTAACAGTGGGTCTAGTTGGGGATGACATCCTCCCTGTGAGATGTCAAGAAAACTTGGATCAATAACCTTGGTCATTTGCCTTTACTCTTCAATTTGCATCTGAATTAATCTCTTTGATGTTTTAGATATGATAACATCTCATCAGGAGCTCATGGCCTTCTCCTTAGGTGTCAACTTCTGATGGAAACCACCCACACTGATAGTAAAAACATAGAATGGTATTCACAATGACTTGAATGGAAAGTGATATATTCTTGAGGGAAGTAGTGTTTAAGCATTCTTCTATTTACAGGTCCACTGCGAAGATTTTCTCTAAACATATCTTTTAGGAAAAATGCATTATTCCCACTATAAGAATTAATTTTGTAAGATCCCTTCCACAAATGATCAAACTTTCCATGCTAAATCTTTTCCTCATTCCTTGAATCCCATTTTAGTATAATATCTTCTATTTGGAAATAATCCTCTTGGTTCTCCTATCATATATCTTTTTGGTGTTATCTTGGATAACTTGGGTTTTATTGTGGACTTCCTCTCTTGATTGTTGCAGCTTTATGGTCCAGTTTATTCTTCTTTGAATGTCATTAAGTTCAACTTGGGATTCTTGTAGTAATTTCAAAACATGGATTACTAAAGATGTGGGTAAAACATCATTTATCCCATAAACTTGTTGGAAAGGGGACATGCTAATATATTTTTTGGTAGCTATGCCAAGACTTTTTATCATCGTGCAACAACTTATTGATGATTTTTACCAAAATTTTATTTGAAGACTCTAATAGCCCATTCCCCCATGGGTAGTAAGCAGTAGAGTGACCCAATATTATGTTATACTTGTTTCAAAATTCCACCATCTTCTTTGATTTGAATGCAACTAAATTATAATTAATTATCTTATTTGGGCATCCAAATCTAGCAAGAATGTTTCCTTATAAAAATATAATGATTACTAAATCTATGGCTTGTCTTGTAGGTACAACTTCAATCCATTTCACAAAATAGTTAGTGGCTATAAGGACCCACTTATGCGGGGTTGAGGAACTAGGGTATATTTCTCTAATGAAATCCAAACCCCATTGCTGGAATTGAGTTTCAACTGACATGGGCTTCAAAGGTAGGGGTAACAATTTTATTTTTCCTTCAAACATTTGGCATTGATGACATGTGCTAACTTTCTTGTGGACATCTGGAAACAAGGTGGGCTAGTAGATACCAACCTTCAAGATCTTATTTTCTATTCTCTTAGAGTACAAGCATCCTCCACAATCTCCCTCATGGAATTATTGCATAAGTTTATTTGCTTCATATTTTCGCACATCGTTAACTAACATTCCACCTACATCTTTCCAATATAGTTTACTATCCAAAATACAAAATCTCACAGCCTTTAACTTAAGAAATATGGCTTTAGTTTTAGTCAAACGTGGAGGAGCTTGTAAATTTTGTAGTACAAAGAGAATGTTTTCATACCATGGATAGGTAACAAAGGCTTCTAATACCTGTGGAGTCACCTGCTCTTCTTGTTCGTCCAATTCAACTATGAAATTTATATCAAGTACAGGGAAATTAGATTCTGCCATTAGTTTTTCCAATCCCTAGCCTTTGATCAGCTTGGTAGGCTTGATTTCAAGATCATATTCCAACATAATAGCAATCCACTTGCCCCTTTTTCCATCAGGATCAATTTCTATCAAAATATCTTTTACAATAGCATTAGGGACAAATGCAGTTATATTAGAGTGTAAAATGTAAACTCTAAAGTCCTTTAGTGCTTTTACTAAGGCAAAAGCTTGTTTCTCCATTACATTGTATTTCAATGAAGCATCCCTTAAAGCCCTACTAAAGAAAGCTATTGGCTAGTCCTGTCCTTCATTGTTCTTCTATAATAAAATAACTGCAATAGTATGACGAGATGCAAAAGAAAAAAACATAAAACCTTTGGCGAAATGAGGACTAATCGATAGAGGAGCAGCTTTTACAGCTAGTTTTACTTTGCTGAAAGATTTTTTGGCTTCATAGTTCCATTTTATTTGAGAATCATTTTTCAATATATTTGTGATGGGCCTTCAGATTTTTGCTAAATTAGGAATAAATCTCCCGAGGAAATTTATTCTTCCAATGAAGGACTTGACTTCTTTCTTATTCCTGGGAGGGTCAATTTTTAGGATAGCTTCAGCTCTGCTAGGATCAATTCTAATCCCTTCCTTGAAAATGATGTAGCCTAGAGCTTTTCCCTCTTCCGGACCAAATAGTATTTTCTTGCGATTCATTGAGATGCCAAATTTCCTACTTTTTTCAAAGACTTTTCTGAAATGTAGCAAGCATTTTTCCAAAGTCTTTGAAAATACAATGATGTCATCCAAATAAATGTTAATGAACTACCATTTTTGTCAACAAAGTAAAAATCCATTTCCCTTTGGAAGGTGGCTCCAACATTCATCAGACCAAAAGGCATCTTTATATACATGAAGGTACCCCACGGTGTGGTAAATGATATCTTTTACTGGTAACTAGGGTGAACCAGGACCTGGTTATAGTCTGAAAATCCATCCAATAAAGAGATGCTACTAAACCCAACTACCTTTTCTAATATATGATCCATTTTTGCGATGGGGTAGTTGAATTTGAGAGAGGCTTTATTCAAGTTTCGTAACTCTAGACATAACCAAATTTCTCATGATTTCTTCCTTGTCGGGACTAGATTTGAAACCATCTTAGAAAATCTAAGAGGAACAATAATTTTGGCATTGTATAGCTTCTTAACTGCCTCTTCTATTGTAGGAAATAGGAGTGGATTAACCCTTCTTAGATTTTTTTTTTAATTTTTATGATATTCTTTAAGGGGAATAGTATGTTGAATGATGCTGGTGTCATAGGATTTTAAGTCCTCATAACTCCACGCAAAGACGTCAGAAAATTATTTTGAAGGTGCAACGTATTTCTATTTTTCACGAGGAGGCAAGGATTTGGATAATTTAATAATCTTTGGGCTCTCTTCAGTTCCTATGTTGCATTTCTCTATCCCATCCCCCGATTTTTCAATTTAGGGCTTTTGTGCTACATCATTGAAATCAAATAGATCTTCTAAAGGTGCTAGCCCCTTAGAAAACAAATTATATTATAATTGCAACACTTATAAAGGTTTTGAATCCTCATTAGCTTCTTTTAACACTACTTCAATCTCATTTATTTCTACATCATTATCTAAATCTATATGTGTATATTCAAATTCATCTTCTAATTTTAATAAATTTTTAATTTGTTCATAATTTCCAAAAAGATGTCAATATAAGATGTTGTTATGCACAACTTGCTTGTGATTCAATTCTACAACATATTTCCTATTTGATTGGAAATGCATATTTCAAGTACTAGTTGAATTAACCAAACCATCTTCTAAAATGTTTTGGTTTCAAGGTATCACATAGAGACCATATTCAAAAAAGATTTTGTAAAAAATATAAAACTGCATTTCTGAAAGCCCTTAATCTAGGGTGTGTTGCGGAATATTAATCCTTAATTTGTTTTATAATTAGCTCAGAATCTCCATGGATAGAAATTCGTTTTTCTCCTAGCTTCTTTGGAATTTGTAGCCCTAAAATTAGTGCCTCATATTCTGCAATTTTATTTCTGCAATGGAAATTAAGTTTGTAACCATGTCCTTTTGCTCTATTTGTTGTTGATTTTACACCAAATACACCTCCCTATACTTCATCTTTACACACAATTCCATCAAAATTCATATTCCACAAAGCTTCTCCCTCTAGATTTTATTCTTCAGTATTAAATATTATTATTTTTGCATTACTCACTTTATCTTATAAGGTTGAAACTTCATTTTCTGGCATAGTCATCATTGTATAGGACAAAAGAGTCCATGTTTGAATGTACTTAATAAACGGGATAATTGTTAAGCTTATGTTCACTATTGACCATGTATTTCATGAGTGTATCCCTATAAAGTATTCTTGGTTGGCCAAACATAGGAGTGGTGGCATAATTCATATCCATCTGCAAAGTTCCTTGTAGCTGTTCCACCCATGATCTAAACAGTAGAATCCCATACTTTCCAGGTATGTTAGCTACTACGATTTCCATGACTCGATTCTTAGTCGGTATCCGAACTAGAGTGACACATAAACCTTTTATCAAACCAAGAAATCTAACTTTAGTTGAGTCAAAAGGGTACAAGTCTTTGTATGGTCTTGTGATGTCTAACCCTAATTTATCCATGATAGATGTGGGCATCAAATTCTGAGAGGCTCGAGAACCAAGCATTGCAGTGTGTAGGATTTTATCATGGATGTTCAAGCTTATGTAGAAAGGTAGAACAATCCCATCTTGAGGCTTACTCTCAACTTCAGGTCCAAACAAGAGTTGAGGACACATCAATCAAATTGACTATGTATGACCCTTCTCCTATTTTTAAGGGTTTCATGACTTGAGTCTTGTATACATTTTTTGTCATCAATTTTGTTAAAGGGATGGTTATATGTACTTTAGCCAATTCAGTTTTGTTTTTAAAAGATGTTTGAGATCTATCACCTTCCTTGACATTTACATTAGGTTTTTTAGGAATCCATTTTTGAGAATCATGTTTTTGTTGAATTGAGGAAGGGGCATCATTTTGAGTTTTACTCGAAGAAGTTCCAATAGTTTTTTTGATTTTTAAGTTGTATTGTTTATGCACCTCCATAATGGAATTTTGATATCCTTGTTTGTAATATTTAAAATATAATGGGATATCTTATGGTTGAGAGACAAAAAATTGGTTTAATCCTCTTTAGTCAGGAATATGTGATCTATCTCACTTTCTTCAAATAAATTTATTTGATTTTCTTTTATTTATTCAAACATTTCAATTTCTTCTTCAATGTAATTTTCCTGAAATGGATGTCTCGTTGTTGATCACTATGGCCTTTATGTTCCCTTTGTTTAATTTGTTGTGGGTTTCTCCTAAAGTTGGAGTTTAGATTTTGAGACCCCCCCTGGGGTTCTCTAGGGGGTGTTCTATCTACCATTGTGATCATCTCCATCATTTTTTTCCATATTTTTAACTAGATTATCTAGTTTCAAATTCGATGAAGAGGAGGTAGGTTCCTCCTTGATAGTTTCCCTTCTTTCAGTTTTCAATTTAACTCTTTTGGAAAATACATTAGCTTGTAGCTTAATAGCATTACTTTTCATCTCTTCAAGATTCATTGGGTCTCTTTCCATTTACTAATAGGCCATGCCTACCTCAGATCCTTCTGGAAAATGAATAATGGTTAATCCTAGTGGAGGTTTTATAGCAATTGGAATAGCATTATAGACACAGTTAAACATCACAAAATAATCTTCAAAAATATTATTTGAGCCCTCTTTAAGTTTTTTAATTCATTTAGAATTTGAAAGGGATTCTTTTTAGTTTCCAATCTAGCAAGAAATATTTGGTGAAACTTAGGTAAATCAACTATGCTCCTAGCTAGTATTTCCCTATACCACTTCTTAACTTCTCCTATTAAACTCTCAACAAACAACCTAATTTTAACATCATCATCATCAACTTCTTATAAGTGAGAGAATTCATTCATTCTATCAATATGTTGTTTTGTTTTCACAGGACATGTACCATCAGATTGTGGCAACCTCTAAGCATAGTTCTATGGCATAACATTTAAAGGTGCTCACAATGCCGAAGGAGAATATCTACTTGCCATGGCTGGTATGTGAGGTACAAAAGGAGCTACAATAGGTATGAGTATGGAGGATATGAAAGGAGGTTTAATAATAGTTTGTTGTGTAGATGCAGGGATCGTAGTGCAAATTGTTGAAGTGATGGAACTAGTGGAAACAATATGTAAAGAGTGTGTGATGGGGGAGGAAATAGAGAATGATAGAGATGAAAGTTCAACTAATTTTTGGATGTAGGTTTTATGGATAGCTTGGTCTAGGTTTGTCACTAAGTCTTCTAACTTTTCAAACTATTGGAGAGCTTGTTTTTCAAAATCCTGGTCTACAAACTAATGTGCAGATATATATATGGTCTTAACACTGACTGGTCAACGACAATTTAAACTGTAAAAATTTCAGATTTGGATCTAAAAACACTAAGTTCAAAGGGTAGATCAAATTGAATACTTTCTATGGTAACAAAGCTCTCTAGAAAAGAATTATCTCTTGCCATAAGACTGTTACTCCCTTGAATTCCAGTCAATAATTTCTTCCTTATCAATTTCTCATGATTACCTAGGATATTGAGAGGATTTAGATCTGGATGAGCTCTTGTATGAATTCTTTTAGGAGCCAATTCTATTACAAGATATGTATAGTTGTCTAACTTTATATAATATGATGAATAACACATAGTCTTACCTCAAATTTCAGAAATGGAAATTTTAATCGCTGAGATGACTTATATTTTTTGGGGAGAATTTAATATGAATAAAATTTGTTTGTGTCCCTAGTATGGTCACTAGAATGTTAACACTTTGTATTTCCTAATATTATCAAATAAATACAAAGGTAACCACAAAACCACTTTGGAAGCGGGGATCTGGACCTACGAGCTTCAGAGAGGGATCTCTCTTTCAAACTTAGATTTGTTTATATTGAGATATTAGGCTAGTTGTGAAAGTTCAAGGGTTTGCTTTTAGATTTGGTTTGGTTGTTTGGTTGAGGTTATAATGGTACACCATTGGGTAATGGAGTCAATATACTTCGAATGGATTTATTTTGGCATTTATAGATATATCTAACATGGAAAGGTAGGAAAATTTATTGGATGTTATATGTTTAATGAGATGGAAAACGAAGAAATGATTAAGCGTCCATTAAGAAGATAACAATTAAGAATTGTGTTCCTTAACTTTAGTAGAAAACATTGATATTGTTTTAAGCCAGAATAGGGTGTTATTGTAACAAATATTGAACTTTATTTTCTTTAAAATAATAGAGAAAAGAAATACAGATGAAAAAAAGTAAAACACAATAATAAAAGAGAAGATCAATTTACCAAAAAAAATGGTGCAGAAATCCTAAAAAATATTTTGTATTACTGAAATGTGTCCAGTGGAACTTGGTGAAACAAATTTACATAAATGGTCCTTTCTTTTACATAAGAATCAACCTTTATTGCTTCAAATTATCAAGTACTTATAGGAAAATAATTACAAGACCTCTTCTAACCCAAATAAATATTTGTTGGGATTCAAAGAAATTCCATAATTCCTACATTTGATGAAAACCTGCCTTAGATGCTCTAAGTGTTGTTTATAAGATTTTGAGAATACAGTGATGTCATCTAAATATATTGCTAGGAAGTCATGAATTTTCTTAGCAAAATCTATGTCCATAGCTCTTTGGAAAGTGGCCCCTGCGTTCTTTAATCTGAAAGGCATCTTCACATATATGAATGTGCCCTAAGGAGTAGTAAATGTAGTTTTAGCCTGGTCCTCTAGGTGAACTAAAATTTGATTGTAACCAAAAAACCCATCCAATAATGAGATTCTGGTTGACCCTACTACCCTTTATAAGATATGATCCATTTTAGGGAGAGGGTAATTGTCTTTAAGTGAAACTTTATTAAGGTTCCTGAGATCAACACAAAGTCTGATCTCACTAGTTTTTTTCCTTGTGGGCACCAAATTTGAAACCCAATAAGAGAATCTAATTGGTGATATCATCTTGGCCTCATACATCCTTCGAATTTCCTTTGCAATAGAATGCAATAGGATGGGATGAATCCTCCTAAGCATCTGTCTGAAAGGTTTCTGGTTTTCTTTTATGGGGACAGTGTGTTGTATTATGTTGGTGTCATAGGACTTGAGGTCATCATAACTTCAAGCAAAGACATCTTGGAATTACTTTAGTAATTCAAGGTAATTCACTTTTTTGGTAGGAGGTAAGGACTTTGAAAGTTTGATCAATTTTGGGTTTTCCTTAGTGCCTATATTACACTCCTCAAAATCAAATTTTAAGGGTTCCATCTTTGGCTTTCTAGGGACATCATTTGGATCAAACAAGTCTTCCAAAGGGGTTAATCCTTTGGGCAAAAAGTTGTCTTTGAGATTAATGATTTCAAATTCTTCATTAATTATCTCATCAATTTCAACTTGCTTTAGGTTCTCTACATCTAATTTTGTAAATTTAGTGGGATGAAATCTATCTATCTTTTCATCTTCTATTTCATTAATTTCTATTTCATCTTTAAAGTCAGGATCTGGTGATATGTCAGTATCTATATTATTATTTACAAATTCTTCTTCTAAGGTTAACAAATTATTTTTCTATTGGTCATTAATGAATACTTGCCAAATTTTCAAGTTATCTAAGATAACAGGTCTGTGCTTGACCTCACTAGTGTACTGATGGTTAGGTTGAAATGGTAACTTACAAGTGCTCGCAAACATTGCTAGACTATGAGCCTGCATATTATGTTTCCTTGGGATGACTGCAAGCTTAGCTTCTAGGAAAGTATTAATTATTTCTACAATTGTTCATTTATAAAAACTTAACCTAGGACCTCTGGTCATATATACAGAATTATATTTTTTTATAACCAACTCAGAGTCTCCCATAATAGAAACTCTTTTGCCTCCTAAATTCCTAACTAGTTTGTGGCCTAAAATTAGGCCTTCATACTCAGCCATGTTGTTAGTGCATTTGAAATTTAGTCTATAAGCATGGCCCTCTGAGTGATCTTTCTCCAAATTGTATATGCACACTCCTGCTCCTACTCCTAGCTTATTCATTGATCCATCAAATTCAAAGTGCCATAATATCTCATGTTCATAATTCTCACTGTCTCAGGGAATAAAATTTTCATTGTTTAAGGTGTTTTGATCATCTCTATTGTCGGAAAGCTCTTGAGTTTGGAAAGTTTCATTTTCAGCTATAACTGCAATTTCTTTTGGTTCTGAAACAATGTTGGTTGAAGTAATTTGTTGTGTTTGTTCAACATTATATGAAATAAAAGAATAAATGTGAGAATGCATGGAATAGATAGGAAAGTTTTGAGGCATATCTTAGCTACTCAGTACATATTTCATTAGGGTCTCTTTGTCCATATTTTTAGGATTTCCAAAGACTAAGATTGTGGCATACGACATGTCATGTTGTAAAGATCCTTGGAGTTTATCCCCCCGTGATCTAGACAATACCAAGTCATATTTAGGAGGGATGTCAGCGACTACTATATCCATGAGGATGCCCTTAGTAGTATATTATAGTAAGGAAAAAAAATGTCTTTGATTAACATTAGGGGGTTGATTAAGGGTTATATCTACAATGGTGGGACCAGGATGGTTCTAGTTTGGTATAGGGAGGATTTGGAGAATTTTAGTAACTGGAGCTACTTTGATTTTCTTGGGATGATTAGGCACTATTTTCTTGGTTTGGTCAAGAGTATCAGTATTATTTTTACTCCACACCCTGTATTGTTTGTGCACTTTCGAAGATAGCATAATCATATTCTTGTTTATAATCGAATGATTCTCCGGACTAGGTTTGCAACTGCTACATCATATGCATTTCTTGCCCATCTTAGGTCAAAAAGGCAGTTCCCTCATCATCCAATACCATCAAGTTAATATGTGTGTCTTGTTCAGGGTCATCTGAATGGGATGTTTTAGCATAATTTTCTTGAAAAGGAGGCCTAATATTATGATTAGGTCCATTCTTCCCATTGTTCTGATTCTAATTCTTTCTAAAGTTTGGGTTCTAACAGGAGGTTCATGTTTATTATCCCATTGGAGCTTCCTCTCAATGTTCTTTATCCTATCCATAAATTTTTTCATACCCTTGGTTAGGACATCCATTTTAAGGTCAGAGGGTGAGGCTTCATCTTTGGTAGATCCTCTCCTTTTGTTCCTAACCCTAGCTCCATTTTCTAACAAGTTTACTTATACAATAAGTGCTACACTTTGCATATCTTCTAAAGTTGGAGGATTTCTCTCTCTAAGTTGGAATGCCATATCAGTGTCAAACCCGTCAACAAAATTTAACAGTGATAAGTCAGGTGGGGGTCTAATATTGACTGGTATTTCATTGTATATATTGTTAAATCTGGTGCAATAATCCTGGACTATTTCGTTTGGTCCTCTTCTAATGTTTTCATATTCTGAAAGGATCTATAGAGGATTCTTTTTCTTTTCCCATCTATTTAAAAATTGCTGATAAAATACATCTAGACTATCTATTCTATTAGCACGTAATGCTCTAAACCATTTCCTAACATCACTAGCTAGTGTCTCAGCAAAAAGTCTCATTTGAACATCTCCAATATCAATTTCATGCAATTCAAAGTAATCTGTCATTTTGTTTACATGATGTTGTGTTGTATATGTTCCTATGTCATAAAATTCGATAATTTTGTTCTGATAGTCTTTTTGTATGGCACCGAGTGGGGCAAGTAACACAAGAGAAGCATATCTATTTTCCATGGCTCTAAGTTTGGCAGGGCTAAGAAGTGGAGCTAGGGTACTAGGAGATGATACAATAATTGATGGAGAACTAGGAGTAATAAGTGATTGATGGGTAATTGTAGGTTGGTAGGGAAGTGAAGGTATAAATGGAGGTGAGGAATGAACTTCAAAGGTGGATGGGAATAATGGTGAACTAAGGGGAGTTGAAATTGGTTCAGAAAGCTCAGGGATCTTAGCAGTAGTAAGCGATGACTAAGGGGAATTTAGAATATACTCATTGATTGACTGGTTTGTGTTTTTGACTTCAAGGTCTATAATAAACTTTGGATCTAGAACTGTGTCATCAAGTCCACTTTCAGACCTAGTTCTAAATAGGGAAAGGTCAAATGAGTCATCAAAGGGGAGGTCTTCTAGGAACAACCACTCATCAGGGCATGAATCTACTTTGATTGAAGGTGTTCAACTTGTTGAAATTTCTTGTCTTTTGGATATTCTTGAAATCAGATTGGGATTATCCACTACTGGGGCAGGGCTTGGATCTGGATTAGCCCTAGTATAATGAGTTCTCCTTAAAGCCAAAATTTCAAGATTTTCTAATTAATTTCTTTTTGTGAAATTTTGTAAATAAATTCTAATAAACCCTTTGAGAGGCTCGAAATAAAGATTTGAATTTTTTTGAAAGGTTGATTAAAAATGAATGTTTGAGTCCCCAATATGGTCGCTACTATCTTATCACTCAGAAGTTTTCCCTAGAAGTTAACAAAAGTAGGAGTTATCCGAGGTAACCACAAACCAATCTTTTAGGCTCGGGTTTTAGCCACCATAAGTCTAGATAGGGCTCTCTCTTTATAATTTAGCTTTGTTTTGATGAGATTTTAGGCTAGTTCTTAGTGTTCATGGGGTTTTGATTTTTGATTGAAGGCTGGATGGTGGAATTCTGGGAGTGGGTGGATAAAGCTAGGTCATCAAGCCATTGGGCTATGGAGTCAAGAAATGGATAGCATAACTAGACCAGATCATTAAAGGGAATGTTCACAAGGCAAGCTAGCAACGTAAAAGGAAAATCGTTAGGTCTAATGGGTGAAGTGATTCTAACCAAGGTGAAAGGGCACTTAAGAATCCTTGGACCGAAATTAGAATGAGGAAAAGAGGGTGATAATAAACAAAGGGAAATTAAGAATCCTTTCCCATAGACCAGAGGAGAAGCTGTGGAAGCTAAGGAGAAGTTAATAATTACCTAGCTAAGATAGTTTAGGAGAAAACATTCAAAATGTAAGATAGAGTGCATTCAAGCAATTTTTGATATATCATTCCATGTTATACATTTAAATTGTAGAAAAAAATATAATATCATGAAGAAACATAAGAAAAGACAACAGTAGACATGAGAGAATACTTATTTTTATTTTTCTTTACACAAGAATCCTGTAAAATATCTGATCTTTATGCCTTGATCCAGCAAGCCAATCCAGTCTTGATACAATAGAACTTTGATTTGAGGGGAAAATCCTATAGAAATGTCTTGGAATCCACACTACATTTATCGAAATGAGAAGTATTTATACAAAAATAATTGCAAAATATCTCATAACAATTTCATATTTAATCTAGGGAATAAAATAGCTTCATGCATGAAGATAGAGACAGATGTAGAACTGCTTCTTGTTGTCCCTTTTATTGTGGTGTTGTTGGTTGTTTCTGTTGAGTTTTGAGCCCTTTAAGCTGGCTTATAGTTGTGGTATTTCTACGTTGGAATCTTCTTTACTTGGATCTTTTATTGATACTCTTTGACTCTGTTACTCTTTGACCCTGCTAATCTGCTTTTACATATTTCACTAGCTGTCTTCAGATTTACTGTGGTAACTTTATGATGTAAGAAATTTTTTATCGTAAATTTGTCATTTTCTCCCACCATTCCTCCTCAAATAACTTTACTTTCAACATTGTTATGTAAATATCGTCTACCTCTGTGTATTTTGCAAAATTGGGCTTGGTGAGCAACAAATGGTTCACCTCATGTTCTAGGAAAAACAGGTTCTCCAATGTATCATATAATACTTTGTCTGTTTGCAAAGCTTTAATAGCTGATGTACTAGCCTATTCCTTTGCCAATCTTCTTAACCTATCACTATAATCCAGTTGAGTCATGATTTTATAATTGGCGACCATGGGACTAGGAAGACCTTTGTCCCTTAAAATCTGAAACTTAGCCATGAACCTATCAATGGCTATTTTCATGTTGTGGCACTTTTCTTCCAAGTTGTGCGTGAGATTTCCTTTGGAAAGAACCTTTCTAATTTCCACAATGGCTTCAGTCCTGTCTTCTATGTTAAGATCTTGGAGCTCATATCTATTCTTGTTGTTTAGGAAGTGGATGAGTCGATTTGAATCCTGTGGTTTGTCTCCCAATTCTTCCTTCACTTCTTCAAGAACTTCAATGGCTATTTTCACCAATTGTGTCTCCTTAAATATAACTTGGATTGGTGGCCAAATATCATATATAGAGTCAATGATATTGGCCCATAGCATCTCTTTAATCTATCGTAGTGGCTTCTGTAGTGTCAAATATCTCTTTAGGACTTTGATTTTCTCACCCATTCTTTGTGCTTTCTGTGTTTCTTCTCTTTGCTGAATTTGGGCAAGTTGGCAATCAATTTCCAAACTTGTCACTTTCTCCTTTAATATTTTGAGCTGTATAACCTAGATGGACATCTCCTCCACGCTTTTACCAATTTCTTTGTTTTCTCAATTGATGTATCTGCCACTGTAGTGGACTCAGTTGTAGTTTGCAGTGCTATGGGAGGTCGAGTTGTGGGTGCCAGTGATGCTGCAAGTGTGGAAGGAACTGTTGTATATATTGTGGGGATGTCAGTTCTAGAAGTTGTGGCCAGGTCACTTTGCTTCGATTGAATTGAAGTGTCTAGCTCCTTCTCTACCTCCTTGAGTTGATCGTTTAGCTTCAAAACCAAGTCCATGAGCTCTTCATGTCCTTGTTGTGCTTCTAGGACTTCTTCTGTCTCTGGGTGATGGAGGTGGTGTATCTTTAGCTGCTTCTTGAGTGCAGGAGTGTCATCATTTTTCTTCTTGATAAGATGTTCTGCACTTTTTACATCTTTGGGATCATGTCCCAACTCTATGACTAAGTCCTCTAAGGACTTGATTCTAGTATCTTTGGCATATGAGGTGGCCTTCTCCAACTAGAACTGTGCTGATATATTGTTAAGGGAGTTTTGCAGTTGGTGGGTAGAAATTGGTTTCCCCGTTAAGGTGGACTATATCATCTCCCATGTTTGCTTGCGCAGCTCAATCTAGTCACTCAAATGAATATCCCTCGCCAGTACTTCAAAATCCACCTTTTTAAAATATGTTGTTTTCCTTGGCTGCTAAGAGATTGGCTTGATGAAGGTCATCTGTGTTTTCCCCTCTTTGACATCAAAGGTTGACATAAGCCTTGTTTGATTGGTAGGGGTCATATTCAGATACTATGCATAGTTTTGGGCTTTTAGCCTCTCATTTCTAGCCTTTATTTCTTTTTATCTCTCCTTAATATCTTGGCCTTTATCTGTTGGCATTTTGAAAGAGGATACCTCAACACTTTGTTTTCTTTCCAACATCTAAGTGTGTGATGTGGAAGGTTCTAGGATGCCTCCAGATGGAGGGGCATGCCTGCTCCCATCTCCTTCTGTAATTGTAACCTCAGTTGTCTCCTCTGTATATTCCTATTCAAAGATAGGATTCACTCTTTGTCTCTTAGCCTGGCTTGTCTCTACATAGGTTTGTTATGTTGTTCTTTTTGAAGTAGTGGCCCCTTCCCTATTTCT
This sequence comes from Pinus taeda, assembly GCA_000404065.3. NCBI lineage: Eukaryota > Viridiplantae > Streptophyta > Pinopsida > Pinales > Pinaceae > Pinus > Pinus taeda. The sequence continues at coordinate 10,407 of APFE030772950.1, read as the reverse complement.
CTTGAGGATTTTCTCCTCATTTAGAGGAGTCTGTAGAACTCGAGGGGTACTCATGCTGGTTTCTGATCTATCTATTTTCTCTGGTATGTTTGTTTGATCTGGCACATATGATAGGTCTAGTACTTCTGATCCCTCTTGCACCTGCAGGAAAGGACCCTCATCAATTTGTTTCTTTAGGTCAATTAATGTGTTTTCCATAGAAACTTCAATACGATCCCTTTCCTCTAAAGTGTTTTACACCCATTGCAATTGGTTGGCATACTTTTCTATCTCAGGGATGTGGTGATGAATATAGGGATCCATCTTGGTTTTTTTTCCTTATTATGCAGATCAAATCCAAGGGATCATATCTCCATATGAAGCTCTATTTTAGTTTTAATCTTTGAAGGATTAAGTCTGCCTCCTTTCCAGTGTCTCTACTATTACAAATAAAGGGACCTAATTGGTCTTTGATCTTGAGCTGGGCTTTCATTTTGGCTTTAACAGAGTTCACCTCATCTGAATTTATTATCTGCCTGTACTACTCCAGAGCAAATAACCTCATTGAGAGGTATTTAGGTAGTTTGTATGGGGCCATCTCACAACCATAAATCCTTATCATAGTGTGGTTTTGGTACAAGTACCAATCCCCTACTTTGGATTGTTTTGAGATTTACAGGATCCTAGTTATATTTGAACTAATTCTTGGAGGAGGGCTTCCTATCAGCATTGTCACAATGGGATGTACAAATATGTCTATGAAGAATGTATATGAATATGGATAGTGATATTTATGGATCAATGAAATCTAGAAAATTACTAATCTAGGGTGACCTTTTGTGTCAAGCTTCCGGAGAGTAAATTGGAACTTATCTTCTTGGTAGTATAGAAAAGGGTGATACAATACATAGGAGTACTTGAAGACTCGCTCATTACTCAACTTAAGGAATTTTTCATGCATCCTATCGGCTATAAACTTGGCATAATCATAAATAACAATAGGAGGTTGTCTTGGAGAGAAGATGGACATGAAAGCTAGGATGATTTCATCTATATACTCACTAGTGGTATAACCTAGGACACTAGATATCATTACTACAAATTCCTAAACAAATGTGGAAAATATGGAAGCCACATACGGAGGAGGATTTTTTGGGATATGCTTTTCCTCCCTGATGAAAGTTTGGAACATCTCAACAAGTTTTGTAGTGGTAAGCTTGGGGAATTGATCTAATAGGTCTCTAATTGAAATAAGGGTTAAATGTTTCCCTGGTTGAAGTTGCAACATCTCATTAATAGATTCAAAAAATATGGTGAAGAGTATGGTATGGTTATAGGACATCACTTCTCTTTGACTGGGGATATAATTTGTGTGGCAGTAATGGACAATTTTTGGAAAAATGTGAACTTCAGCGAATTGGTACTTGCGAAAATTGGACTCCAAAAGACCAATTTTATGAGCATGGTCCAGGTATGGGTCTTTGTATCAACAATATAGTTTTAGAAGGGTTTCATGGACAGAGGTGTCCTTTATCTGGAAATCCCTATCAGCGAGGGGGAGGTGCTCTAGGTCTAGATGAAGAGTGGAAATAGGTCTAGCATCCATTGCAATTTGCGCAACCATTCTCAGTTCTTGTGGATTTTAGAATCGGGGAGGTAATTTTCAGTTTTTTAGGGCAATGGTGGTTCTGTATAGCATAGGTTTGAGTTGCTAGAGTTTCTTTAATTAATTTTTTACTTTAACTAAGAAAAATCAGTAACTGGTTCTAAAATTGACAGGGTTTTTCGAGTGAATTATGGCTTAAATACCTGGAACTAAGGAGAATTGGTTCTAAACAGGGTGACTAGCAACTGCGAACGGTTGAAAAGGTTTTAAGTAGGTTGGAAAACAAACTGGGTGCTCTGTGGCATATTTAGAGTGCAATTAGATGTAGGTTGATAGCTTCAACATTCAAAAGTGCATGCATGGAGGCTTAGAGTTGAAAAAATGATAAAAACAAATGAGTTGGGGCTTTTTTGCTTTATGTGCAAAAGTCAATGTTGGCGAGTATGAGTTAACAGTCATTTTGTCATGTAGTTGGGTGAATAGTAACCATTTTGGCATGCAACGGGCAGGCGGTAAATGGTTTCCATCGCACCACTTTTGGATGCTCGGTGGTATTGGCGGGAGGTTGCTCGATTCCATATGTTGAATGACACGTAGCATTAAGGGCCCAATGGAAAGCAACTTTTTCAGGTGGGTATTGTTTGCGTGTCGGGCCTGCCCGAAATGGATGAGGGTCATCGGATGTAGAGGGAAGTGAACGTACGGTGATCAGGTGGGGAAGTTGTACGGAGGGTAGTGGGCAGCCCGATGGGCACTTAAGTGCAGCAGTATTTGAGTTAAGGAGGGATTAAGGCAGGGTTAAGGCATCGGGGCCATTAGCAGAAAGATTAATTGGGTTTTTGCCATAACTTAATCGTGGATCGATTAGTTAGTGGGTTTTTCGAGGTTTGGATAGAACATCATAGTTTATATTTAAACTAACGGTATGGTTAATTTATATGTAGGAGTTAAATCTATACGAGGAAATAGGTTTTTATAGGGATTTAATAAATAAAAATTAGTAATTAATAAAATGAGTAGAAAGGGGCACAATACCCTAAGTAAAAAAAATTTCACGTTTTAATGCTTTTCCAAGATTAACATAAATACTTAGGATAAGGTGTTTTTGTCGGTTTTGGATATGAAAATGATTATGTGGGGGGATAAATACTTTTCCTATGTAAAATTATTTTAACCTTAGAAAAGAAGAATTATTAGGGAAAGTGAATGAACTGAAGGGGGCGATGAATTTTTATGAGGGAGTGTTAGTACTTATTGCCTATAAGTATTGGGACGAGTATTGAGTCCCTTCAAAAACCAGACAAATGCTTCGAGCCTCTTTGACTTAAAGGTTTTGGTACTTTGAAATTTATTGTGGGAAATTAGTTAAGTAAAAGGTGAAATTAATGAGATAAGTTAATTAATTGACTTTAACATCCAATTTCATGCTTGATTTTCCATTCATCTATAGAACTTTATGATGGAAAATATGATAAATATGCTTTGTGTTATCAATCATCATGCTTCTGCAACCTTTCTACTACTTCCCCACTTACTCATCCTACCATTTCTTCTTCACTTTATTAGGGTGCATTTGAGCTCGCAAACCATTATCAAATATTTGTCTTTCTCTTTTACAATAGTAAACTAACTAAATCTAACTTTATTACATCCAAGGGCTCATATTAAATAGTTAAGCTCCTTTTATTTACTCTAGCTATCTAATTATCTGCCAAGATTAAATAGTTTGGTCAGATTTTTATTCTCTATATATAGACATGACATTTAAAAAATGAAATAGCCAAGTTTTAACATTTTTACCATCATGGATTGTGGCAAAGATTACAAACTACACACAATCATTTATTGTGCACAAAAAGTAAATAGTAGTGGCATTTTGGCTTGCTCACTTTCACGGTCTTTTTTCCTTTCTTGGGGTTCATATTTTTCATCTTGTTTGATAATTTTGTTCTTTTTTTCCTTTGATTATTCTTTTAAGACATACCCTCTTTACTTTTCTTAATTTTTTGAATATGGAAAACATTTGCAGAAAGCAAACGTATGTACATATTATAGGTTTAACCTCACACATTAAAAGCTATGACTCCTATTGGTATAGGAACCTAACAGATGTTACCAAATCCTTGCCATCAAACTTCCTGATATATATAATTGAAATGTGGTTCATCTTCAATAGAATTTTAGTGTCTCTAAACTCATGACTAATATTCGATTTTTTCTCATCAAAAGTTTCATGGAATACCTTGTCTCTATTATGAAGAATTTATATTAGCAGCTTTGTCAAACATTTCGTCAAACCCTTAATGTCTGCTTTTAAACCATTCATGCCACCTTTTAGTTCTTCTTTTAAACCATCCATTAATACTTTCATTTTGTCTTTGGTTTCTCTTTGTCAGAGAAAAATTTGTTGCACTTGGTCCCATAATTTTGATATATCATGTTACAATTCTTCCTCTTCATGTGTCATAGGAAATCTTTATGAGGGCTTAATGGGTGTATAATTCCTTTGTTTGGGAGGTATTTTAGAACCAAATATTGATATCTATGCTTCAAAATTCCCTTAAAATCACTTCAAATTCATTTTTCAAACAAGAGATATGCAATTTAAAAAAGCAATACACACCTTTTTCTTGCTTTTAGGAGCTTGATCTTGAAATGACTTTATCTCTGAAGTTTTGGATTGTTATGCAACCATCTCACAAAACATAATAAGAGATAGATCAACAACTTAAAAATTAGCCTTTTCAAGGGGGAAGTCCTTTACATTACATAAATGAAAAATTCTTGGATGATTCAAATGACAAAACATCCTTTCTATATATAGGAGTCTAAGTGGTCACAATATAATCAAAGTCGACATAACAATAATAATCTAAGGACATAATAATAACAATTGCGGGCTTCCATGTGGCACTATAATAACAATATGGGGACAACATGGGCACAACAATAACAATAAGGGCCACAGTGACAATAATAATGGGGGAATGCACTAGTATTATAGGGACCTAGCATGCCCCTCTGCTTCAAAAAAATGTTGTCCTCAACGCTTGAGTAGTTCTCGATGATTCTGTATGAAATTCGCATCCTCCGATGTGGAACCTTTGGTGGGTAAGTTCTTCCACTTGATGAGATACTCTAAAATTGATTTATTTTGTAGCTCTCAAGTTCTTGTTCCTGTGACTACTTCAGGTTCCAATATGATTTCTCCTTCCTTGTCAAGTTTTGGCAATATTGTTTGAACTGAAAGCTTGTCACTTATAACCTTCTTTAAGCATGAAACATGGAAAAATAGGTGCACTCGGGAAGATGCGGGAATACCCAATTTGTATGCCATAGTAAAAATATTTTGTAAGACCCTGTATGGACCATAATACTTTTGTGATAATTTATGATCCTTCTTAGCTTGCTTTAGGAACATGTGTTTGTATGGTTGTAGTCATAGAAATATCTATTCACCTAGATCAAAACTTATTTCATTGTGATGTGATCTTCCTGTTGTGTCATTCTATTGCACACCAAAGTGAGGTTATCCCTTAAGAGTTGAAGAACTTGTTGTTGATGCTCGATGTGACCTTCCACTACTTCAACCTTACAATTTTCTCTTAAAGATGATGTGATGGATAGTAGATGATATCCATGAAGGGCCATAAATAAGGTCATTTTTGCTATAGTGTGGAAGGAAGTGTTATACTACCATTCAGCCAGAGGCAACCACTTGACCCATTGCCTATGATTATCAGTTACAAAGCAATGAAGATATCCTTCCAAAAAATTTTTCACTATCTCAATTTTCCCATGAAATTTAGGATGATAAGATGATCTATGAGCTAATTGAGTACCTAGACAAGAAAATAATTCCGTCCAAATATTTATAGTGAAAATGGGATCTGTGTTGTTGATAATAATTTGTGGGTTTCCATGTATCTTTTGTATTGTTTCCATAAATAGAGTAGCAAGTGTACTGTCTTTAAATGGATGAGACAATGCACAACAATGTGCATACTTGGTAAGTCTATGAGCTACCACCATGATGACAGTCTCTACTTCAGTCTTGGGTAGACTTGTCATAAAATCCATTGAAGCCTCCTCCCAATGTTGACCTGGAATGTATAAAGGTTGTAAGAGACTTGGGGCCTTAACTATTTCAATTTTATTTGGTTGGAAGACCAAACATTCCTCCACAAACTTTAGAATATAAGATTTAAGGGCATCCCTAAAAAAATCCTTCTTAACCCTATGGTAAGTTTTTAAAAATCCTGAGTGCCCTCCTAACAAAGAGGTGTGAAATTCCAGAAGAATATTTTGTTTGAGTTGGGAATTCTCACAGAGGTATAAGCAATCTTTGTATCATAACGAATCATTTTTCTAGCTAAATGTGTTAGATGTACTAGGATCTTGGTGCAACTTTTGAATGAGTTCCCACACTTCTTCTTCATTCTTCCATTCATCCCTTCCTTCATTTATACAATCTGGTTGGCCAATAGAAATGGAACAAAGTAATGCTTCCACATCCTCATCCTTTCTTGAGAGTGCATCTGCAACAACATTTTGCTTCCCTTGTTTGTAGATGATTTGAAATTCATAACCCAACATCTTTGTGACCATTTTATTACTCCTCTGAAGGCATGAACAATAATTCATAATGACGCTCATGAGTTATAAATGTTATTTTTGGAATGTCTTCAACCTTCATTATGATTTGATGAAATCTTGAATGAAGATCCAACTTGGTGAAGTAAATATCTCCATGTAATTCATCAAATAATTCATCAACGAATGGAATCAAAAATTTATCTTTAAGAGTGATCTTAGTGATCTCCCAATAATATCGAAACATGCACCATGAGCCATCCTTCTTGTGCACCAATGCTAATGGAGGAGAGAAATAACTTTGACTAGGTTGAGTCATACTAGCCTCTAGCATTTATGACACCATATGTTCAATTTCACTATTTTGGGCATAGGGATATGTGGAAGGCTTGATGTTTGGAGGAACACTTCTTGGAATCAAATGAATAGCATGGTCATGATCACAAATAGGTGGGAGGCCTCAGAGAGTCTCAAATACCTTGGAATGATTGTCCAAGACATTTTGCAAATCTGGAGAAATAGATGATTTCGATGTGGGAACCTCCAGTGAACATAATTGTCCAATTATGCCCCATTGTTCTTCATTTAGAAGCTTTATCATGTCCTTAGAGTTTACTATATTTACTAGTTTCCCTGTAATACCCCTTAATTTAAATTCCTTCCTTCCAAAAAAAAATTAAGAAAAGTTCTTGAAAATTAAAAGGTACTGTACCCAAAGATTATAACCACTGGACTCCTATTACAACATCAACACCACCCATTGGAATGTGTTGAAGGGTAGAAAATCATTGCCTCAATAAGGGGGATAACCTCCCGGTTCAGACCTTGGGACAACTCCTTTTCCAGTTTGAATAGTGGCTCAGACTAGGGATGATGGGACTAGTTTCCCAATCCATTTTTATGCTTGTGCTAATGGGATGATGTTTTGAGGTTTTTGGAGTAATACATAGCCTCAAACTGATCTAATTTAACTAATAATCATGTGCAATTTTTCCTTATCAAAAATATTTATCTAACTATGACTATCCCAGGAGTAACATGACATATGCGATCTAAAATGATGTCTGAAAGAAATTGATAATAAAGATCATTCAATTACAATAAGAGGTGAATCCGTTTAACAATGATCATTTGGTATAAAAAGTTAGCCAAAATGATATGAGAGATATATTGAATAAAAATCATTCACGTATTTAGCATAAACTGTAAATCATCATCATATAATAGTGCCATAATGACAACAAAAAATTCAAACATACATACATAAATAAGTTGAAGATAATGTATTTCTAATGCATAAGTAAAAGGAATCAAGAGATAAAAGTACCATTTATAATACGTTCTAATCATGTGCTCCAACAATATTGATCTACCTTCAAATCATCCAACATCATCTAAGAGTACAGAAGTGCAATTTTAGTAGAAGATGTCAAATTCAAGTAGAAAATAAATCATGTTCCGTTAATTTCACTAGAACTTCCTCAAAGGGACAGAAGTGCATGTTCTGAAGAATGTTTCTGATAAAATTTAGTGATCCCTCTCTAAATGCATGAGAGGGGTTTAAATAGTAACCTATGAAACTAAAAATAGATTATTAAAAAAAATGTTGAGGAGGTTTAAACAACCTCCCTCAATATAAGAAAAATAAAACAAATTAGAGATGTGTATAATGACTAATCCTGCATTCACTCTTTCAGATCAAAAATATCTAGCATGGTATTGAGTAGTGTAGGTTCGTCAACTTCAGCTTTTAGTTGTCCTATAAACACGTCATTGATGAGCTCTGGAAACATTTTATTGGTAGAAACAATTAGGAATTTCAGGGTCATACACTAGTTGTGCAGTTTTACCAGATATTGCCAATATGCCTCCCAGTTTAACTTGGTCACTTGCCTATTTTCTTCTGTTCTTTCTTCTGCTACTTGTCTCCACTATAATTCAATTTTTTTTGAATTTGGAAGGAAATAAGGAGTGGTCTCTCCCACAAGATTAGCACTATGGAAATTTTAATTTACACTTTCAATGACACTGCTTGCCACTGTTGTCGCATCCTCTATTACCTATTCTGCCTCTTTGAGCCAAGAACCCCAACTTGCAAATAAGATCCCCTTATGTGATTCATTCAGTTTGGGCATTTCTACTCTTCTCCCATTCTCATAATTTTGCCAAGTTATGAGATCTTAAACATTTTTAAGAATTTCATCATATTCAAGTCACATTTCCACAGCTTGGCTTGTTACTTTGTCTCTTATTTCATAGTGATAGTTCCACTCTGATATTTTTTGGCATAGCAATTATTTTTCGTGTATGAGCTAGGAGTGGAGGCTGAGTGCTTCGGTGAAAAATTGATCAATCTTTGGGTGATCCTTATGTAGATCTGTTATGCTTTGTGTTTGTGCCTCCTTACCTACCAAGCTACTTTAATGTTCTATTTGCATTTGTTGGAACTCTTGTTGTAGCTTAACCAATTGTATTTCTACTTGTTGGTTGGTTTTGGCTTGTCGTAACTGTTGTTCTAGTGAAAAAAAATTGTTTTCTTTTTCTTTAAGCAACAGTTGTACATTTTTTTCTTCATCAATGGTTGTCGTAGTGTATGCACCTATGAACTGCAAGATCCTCGTGAGGTTGGCTGATGGGTGAGTGGGCGAGTCTTTCAAGAGGACATCCGTCAGCTCATTGTCTGGAGTGGTAGCAGTTGTCGATTCCAATTTTCTTTTCATTCTCTGTCTCTTAACAATGGCCTTGTCCTATGGACTATAAAATACATCAAGAGGGGTAATTTCTTCAATTCTTAAAACAATCTCAGAGGTGGGGGTAACAGGAATGTGATATATTTCTTGAGTATTCAAAGTTCCCCTGTTATAATTTCTGGAGTTGTTTCCTCATGTGTCATTTGCGTCTCCAGTGCTTGTTCCTCTGTGTTTAGTTTTTTGTTAAAATTATCCCACTCCTCTTCCAAATTAATTACCTGATGCTTTATCAATTGCATAGAGGGAGTATGGCTTTTAGTCTACTTGATAGTAGCAGTAAAATCATCTATCTTTGCTACAAACTGGGTTGTATCTTGGATTGCTTTACTACTCCTGCTTTCCTTACATTCTTAAGACATTGCAGATCCCTTTCCATAATTGGTTTTCCATTTTTCCTTGGAGTCAGCATTTATGCTTACACTAGGAGTGGGCTCTCTTATTGGTTCAATTAACAATTGGTCCAATGGGACCTTTGATAATCTATTTTCTATGTAGCTATAAAATGTTTCAAGACCCTCTTGATCAAAAAGTATCTATGCCATATGCTTCACTTCTGTGAAGGTATTCTTTCATAAGAAAACATCATCAAAAGGGTCCTTCTCCTTGTTGAATAACTTTATTTTGACAATAGTAGTAAAATCCTTGACAATACTCAATGGGTCGTATTGTCTACTAGGGAACTTAGGTAATCATAGAGAACATATTATCTACTTCCTTGAATGCATGTCTAAGGTCATGTAATGAAAACACTCCACATGACACAGGAAATTGAGGCCTAATGGCCTTCTTTGAATCCTTCAATGTTTTTCTCATCCCTCCTTCACTACAAGTCTTATAGGCTATCTCTCTAGTCATTAATTTATTTGGGACATAGAAAGGGAGAACATGCGGAGAGGTGATGCTACCAAGAACTCTAATATATGTAAATGTCTCTTCCCAGAACCATCGAGCTGCTGGGAGGATGTCTATCTTGTCTTCTTGGGAGAATCTGGGGGCATATTGGTTATAAATTCGTTTATGGATAGGAAGCATAACCACGTGACAAATATGTTGTGGGATATTATCCCCTAAGGCTCTTCGGTGGAACCCTAGCAGACTGAAAGTTGTCTAAGTCAAGAAACATACACACACAACCGTTTATGCTATAAAAAGCTACTTCTAGGGTGAGAAGGACATACCTAAGGTCCTACGTTTGGGTAGTTACTCAAGGGTGCAAACCCTTCTTCACGTCCCTTCCGCTCCTTTGCCCTGCAAAACAACAGTTCCAAGGATTGCAGCAGTATATGGACAAAGATTTACATAAAAAATGATCTTTATGTTATAGCTGCTGCCTTCCTAGGGTTGACCGGCCGAAGCCTCTGACGGACAGGTCTAGCGTTTTCGTACGTCTTGATCTCATGCTGAACTATAGATGGGTCAATGCCAGGCATTTCCTCATAAGACCAAGCAAATACATCTCGAAACTCTTTGAATAAGTCG
>APFE030772949.1:65267-134604 GCA_000404065.3 Pinus taeda | reverse complement strand
ATAAAGATTTTTTATAAAATGCAATAAAAACCTGTCTTGGGAGAACTTACGGAAAAGAAATTGGCATGGCCCGAGCAAATGCCAAATGTGTGAATCGGCAGAGGAATCAAATTTTCATATGTTCTTTTAATGCAACTCCATTCAGCGAATTTGGCAGGAACTGGCTTTTCTATATGGATTTCCTCTTGTCTCACATGTCTCTACACATGCTGCTTTTGTCTGGTGGGGTAGACAGCGAGAATCATGGAGGCCGATCTTTGTGACTGCTTTATGGTGCGCCTAGAGCTCGCAGAACAATAAAATTTTTAATGATGCAAGGGTGGCTCTCATGGACATTATACAAAACATTTCTTTCCTTCTTGGCTCTGTCCCCAAAGATAGTCCAAAAATGAAAAAGTCCTATAGGAATGGGCTGCCTGACCCTCTCCTTAGGCCCTCGATGGCCTTTTTTCGGAGCTTCCCAACGAAATTCTTATGGCTGTGGGGTTTTCATAATCATAAGCGAGCATCTACATTACAAACTGGCTTGGAATACTGGTTTTGGGACAAATAGCATGGCGGAGGCAATGGCCCTTGCGGGTCTGCTCGCTTTCTATATCTATTTTGACATCCATTCCATCTCTATTTTCGGGGACTCCAAGTCCATGGTAGATCATGTTAATGGTAAATGCATCATCAGATGCCCACATCTTGCTGGCTGGTTGGAGAGAGTCATGCTTTTTTGGGACCTCATGGTTGGCAGCTCTATACAGCACATCTACAGGACTCGGAATCAGGTTGCGGACTGTCTGTCTAAGCAGGGTCTTCTCCTCGGTACAGGTACCTAGTCTTTGGAGGTTTTGGCATATGGGGAGTCTTTTTTCATACAAGACTTCTGTATCCCGGGTTTCTGATCATCTTCAATGGTTTCAAATGTTTTGCTTATGGTCCTTCTCCTTTTTGTATCCTTTTTTTATTTCTCTTGAATACGGGTGGTCTTAAATGATAGTATCCATCTCTGTTACATGCTCCTAGCCGGAAGCTAGAGATGTTTTTGCATAAGTCTTATCTTTCTTATCTGAGATTTTGTAGTTTTTTTGCACATAAGTCCCCTGGAATATGATATATGTAAATACATGATATGTACTATCTGCCACTGCTTATACAGGACCAATATAATATAATCTTGCTTTTTTTCCCTGAAAATATAAACTCTTAATATATATTAATTAATAATAAATAGCTCATTATAATATGTATCATTATATTTTAAAATAATATATTAATATTAAAATTATAAAACAAAAATTAATAACATTAATTGTATTATTATAATTAAAAAATAATAATACTTTATTATAATTATTATTAAATAATATAATCATATTATTTATAAACAATAAACAATAAACCACATATTTATGACAATTAATAACATACAAATATAGAATTATATCTTATATTCTTATATATTTATGATTATTCATATGAATATTATTATTTTATATTAAACTATATTATATTATTATATTATATTATTTTTAGCTTTTAGTATTTTAAATATTTTCTTAGGGTTTGAATACCATTGTTTTATAATATTTTAGTCCTTTTTGTTTCTATTATTACCTAAGGGTTTAATACTAAAATCCCAAGGGATGTATGAACCAATTCAACAATAATAGTTAACGAAAAAGGACTAATTATAAACCCAAGGAACTAATAAACCCAATTCTTTAATATTATAAACCTAAGGAATTAATGAACCCATGGGATAAATATTAAAAACCTAAGGGATCAAGAAGCACAAGGAATTGATATTACTGATGTAGGAGCATTTGACCCCCCTTAATCAAAAGAGGAATCCAAAGCGGAGAAGAGGACGACATGGACCATCGGAGTTGAACAAAGGACAAATATGTTTAAAACAGAGTAAATGATGGAATAGACAAAGTCTCTCAACACTTTATTAAATTTAATCTGCCACATATGTACACATATAGAGAGATTTAGGGGTTGTTATAGGATTGATCGGATCCTTTTAGTGATCCGATCCAATATTCCTGTAAACGATGAAACTACATGTTCTATATATATCATGAGACAATGATAGATAGATATAGTGCAATTGTAAAATATTTGTAAGCCGAGAGAGTGTTCACAATGTAGTCGAGAGGAAGCTTGTTTCTAAGGCTGAAATGCCTTAGGGTGTAACTCAATTCTATGTATAATATAATACGTGTGTGTTTGTGGATTTCCACGTATCTTTGTAATTATACTTTTCGAGTGATTTTGTAAATATATGCATTGAGGACTTAAATCTCGTTTGTAAAGTGTTGATCGACCATCGATCACTGTAGGATCGATGGCGATCCAATATTAAGTAAATATATCGATATATGAGTGTTATGTGTGTTAACGAAGTATGGCAGAAAACCATGTTTATAATGTAGAGTCCATCAAAAGCAAGTGAATCAAGCTAAGGAAGAATAGAAGAGAGAACGCACAAGAGACATCGGATCTGTGAGATCAACGATCCAGATCAAGTCTCATGGGGCAGAACTTTTATATCACATCAACGAAAATCCCTTGGGCAATATCGGAATTAGTCCTTAAAGAAATGCGATTGTGATTATGCGATGAAGTGACAATCGTCGAATCGAGAGTCAGAATCAATGGTTGCGATCTAATCGCTTATCAGAAATCAGAGAGGTTAAGGGCTGGCGGACAGAGGACCGTCGATGTACCGATATGTGATTTAGCACCGACCATCAGATCCGAAGGAATAATGGACAACGGAAATCAGCTGATTGGAGATCAGAGATCGGAGAAGGCAAAGGTCGGAGAGCGTTTTCTAAAGGAGTGGAGGAGCGGACCTGCCGATATTTATATATGCAGGTGTAATCCTTTTGAAGTCCAGCCAAGTGTTCGAAGCGGAGTTTCTTGTGTTTCCTGTATATTCCTTTGTTTTGCGATAAAGTGTTATGGTCCCGGTTTTTAAAGAAAAATCCGAATAAGTGTATGGTCCCGGTTTAAAGGCTTAGAGCCTCAAATATGCTTATGATAGGGTTTGTGGACCATAACCCACAAGCCTCAAGATCGAATATTGATATGAAAGGGGTTTTGGCCTTACCCCAAAATCGCTTTTCATCCATTACAAACACAAGAGAAACATAAAGATGACCATGATTGATATTATAAACCCACGTCAATAATAAACCCAAAGGATTAATACTAAAACCCCAAGGGATTATGAACCAAAGGAAATAATGTTAAACCCAAGGGACTAATATTATAAACCCAACATTGGTAAACCCTAATATAAATATTGAAAGACTAAAATAAACATGGTTTTATTTTCATGGTGAGAGAATCCTTGTCACAATGTGACATTCAACCATGGTTGGCCATGGTTGTCTATGATTGACAATGGTTGACCATGATCGATATTATAAACCTAAGGGAATAATAAACCCAAGGCATTGATATTATAAACCCCAAGGAATAATAAAACTAAGTGATTAATACGAAAACCCCAAGGGAATAATATTAAACCCATGGGACTAATATTATAAACCCAACATTATTAAACCCAAATATAAACACTACAAACACTAAAATAAACATTGTTTATTTTCATGGTGAGTCAATCTTTGTCAAAATGCGACATTCAACCAAGGGACTAATATTATAAACCCAAGGAACTAATAAACCCAACTCTTTAATATTATAAACCTAAAGAATTAGTGAACCCAATGGATAAATATTTAAAACCTAAGGGATCAAGAAGCACAAGGAATTGATATTACAAACACAAGAGAAACATAAAGATGACCATGATTGATATTATAAACCCAAATTAATAATAAATCCAAAGGATTAATACTAAAACCCCAAGGGATTATGACTGAAGGAAATAATGTTAAACCTAAGGGACTAATATTATAAACCCAACATTGGTAAACCCTAATATAAAATTACAAACACTAAAATGAACATAGTTTATTTTGATGGTGAGACAATTCTTGTCACAATGCGACATTCAACCATGGTTCACCATGTTTGGCTACGATTTATATTATAAACCTAAGGGAATAAAATAACCCAAATTTTGATATTATAAACCCAAACGAATAATAAACCAAAGGGAGTAGTACTAAAACCCCAAGGGATTATGAACCCAAGGGACTAATATTATAAACCCAATATTCGTAAACCCAAATATAAATATTACAAACACTAAAATAAACATGTTTTATTTTTCATGGTGAGACAATCTTTGTCAAAATGTGACATTCAAGCATGAGACTAATATTATAAATCCAACATTGGTAAACCCAAATATAAATACTACAAACACTAAAATAAACATGGTTTATTTTGATGGTGAGACAATTCTTGTCACAATGCAACATTCAACCATGGTTGACCATATTTGGCTATGATTGACAATGGTTTACAATGATTGATATTATAAACCAAAGGGAATAATAAACCCAAAGGATTGATATTATAAACCCAAATGAATAATAAACCCAAGGGATTATGAACCCAAGGGAATAATATTAAACCCAAGTGACTAATATTATAAACCCAACATTCGTAAAACCAAATATAAATATTACAATGTCTAAAATAAACATGATTTATTTTCATGGTGAGACAATTCTTATCACAATGTGACATTCAACCACGGTTGACCATGTTTGATATTATAAACCTTGTTGGAATAATAAACCCAAGGGATTGATATTAAAACCCAAATGAAAAATAAACCCAAGGGATTAATACTAAAATCCCAAGGGATTATGAACCCAATGGAATAATATTAAACCCAAGGGCCTAATATTATAGACCCAACAATCGTAAACCCAAATGTAAATATTACAAAGACCAAAATAAACATGATTTATTTTCATGGTGAGACAATATTTGTCAAAATGGGACATTCAACCATGGGAATAATATGGCAAACCCAAATATAAATATTACAAACACTAAAATAAACATGGTTTATTTTCATGGTGAGACAATCTTTGTCAAAATGCGACATTCAACCATGGGACTAATATTATAAACCCAAATTTGGTAAACCCAAATATAAATACTACAAACACTAAAATAAACATGATTTCTTTTGACGGTGAGACAATCCTTGTCACAATGAGAGATTCAACCATGATTGACCATGATTGATATTATAAACCTAAGAGAATAATAAACCCAAGGGATTGATATTATAAACCCAACGGAATAATAAAACTAAGGGATTCATACTAAAACCCGAAGGGATTATGAACCAAAGGGAATAATATTAAACCTATGAGACTAATATTATAAACCCAATATACTACAAACACTAAAATAAGCATGGTTTATTTTGATGGTGAGACAATCCTTGTCATAATGCAACATTCAAACATGGTTGACCATAGTTGGCTATGATTGACAATGGTTGACCGTGATTGATATTATATACCTAAGGGAATAGTAAACCCAACTTATTTACATTATAAACCCAATTGAATAATAAACCCAAGGGGTTAATACTAAAATCCCAAGGGATTATGAACCCAAGGGAATAATATTAAGCCCAAGGGATTAATACTAAAACCCCAAGGGAATAATATTAAGCCCAAGGAACTAATATTATAAACCCAACATTTGTAAACCCAAATATAAATATTAGAAAGACTGAAATAGAAATGATTTATTCATGGTGAGACAATCCTTGTGACAATGTAACATTCAACCATGGTTGACCATGATTGATATTATAAACATGAGGTAATAATAAACCCAAGAGATTGATATTATAAACCAAAATGAATAATAAACCCAAGGGATTAATACTAAAACCCCAAGGGATTATGAACCCAAGGGAATAATATTAAACCCAAGGGACTAATAATATAAACCCAATATTCGTAAGCCCAAAAATAAATATTACAAACACTAAAATAAACATCATTTATTTTCATGGTGAGACAATCCTTGTGACAATGTGACATTTAGGCATGGTTGATTATGGTTGGCTATGATTGACAATGGTTTACCATGATCGATATTATAAACCTAAGGAATCTATATTAAAACCTAGGATTAATATTATAATCTCTATCAATAATATTATACCCTAGGAATATGAACCCTTATATTAATAAACCCATATGAATGATATTATAAACCTAAGGGATCAGCAAACCCAAGAGGTTAGTATTATAAACTTAGCGGATTAATATTATAAGCCATAATATTACAAATTATAAATCCAAGATATTAATATTAAACTTAAAATAAATCCAAGATATTGATATTAATATTAAACCCGAGATATTAATATTCTAAACCAAGGAATTCATAAACCCAAGGAATTTGTATTATATGCCCAAGAGATTTAAATAAACCCTAGAATTAATATTATAAACCTTATCAATAATATTATACCCTGGGAATATGAAACCTTAGATTAATAAACCCAAGGGATTGATATCATAAATGCAAGGGACTAATAAACCCATGGGATTACAAACGCGTAGGAATAATATTAAACATAAAGAATTAATATTATAAACCCAAGGAATGGCGGAAAGATGGTAAAACCCTTGGGGAGGAGCGAAGGAAAGGCCAAGGGGCAGATAACAGAGCGCAACAGCAGAAGACAACAGAGAACTAAGAGATAAAAGGCATGACAGAAAACGTCAGGAGGGGAGAGATCCCCTCCTATCGGGATACAGTGATAGGAGACGGTAAGAACAACCAGACGACAAAGGAGAAACAGAATGCAGGACCGGTGCTGGGAGCAACCTGGCAAGTAGGCCGCAGTGGAAGATGCCTGCCATGTGCAAAGGAGAGACCTAGTTTCGTGATTCCAACGAATAAACTAGAAAGGTACAGAAGTTATATGAGGGATCATGCCCTTATCTGCAAGTTCGTAGGAGTCTAGCCGTCGGAAAGAGAGCTTACCAAGTGGATTCAGCAAAAATGGTAGCCCCAAGGCCACATTGAGCTCAAGTTGGGAGCGAAAGGTTTCTTCACGGTAATTTTCTCAAACTTACAAGACAAGGAAAAGGTATTTGAAACTTTCCCTTATTTCTATTATAATGCTGGTCTGTTTATACGTTATTGGGAGGAATGCTACAACCCTGATAAAGAAAAATTCCTAGCAACGCCTGTCTGGGTTCATTTATTCGGGCTACCTATAGATTTCTAGGATCCGGAAATCCTGGAGGGGATAGGAAACTCAATAGGAAGTTTTGTGAAAATAGCAGAAACCACAAAGAAAGGAAGGTATACCTCGTACGCTAGGATATGTGTCTATATGAACTTAGCAAACCCCATACCAAACTCTATGGAACTAGAATATCATGAAAACGTTTGGCAACAAAACTTAGACTACAAGCACATCCTGTTTAGATGTCGTAGGTGCCATGACCATGGCCATCTGGCTAAGGAATGTCCGATTACAAGGGAAGAATAAGAAGGGAGGAGAACCATGCAAAAGAAAGGGCCAGCTGACCAAGAAGGATTCCAAGAGGTGAAAAGTAAAATGAAAATAAACAAAGAAACCCCCAAGGAAGACAGAAAGGAAAACCAAACAACCCCGAAGAAATCAAACAGCTTTGAAATATTGCAGGAAGAGGGTGAAGAGGAGGACCAAACCATGAAAAATCAAGAGGATAAGGAGTCAAACAATAGCGAGAGCAGCGAAAGAAACCACACAAAAAGGAAAGCCCCGAGTGAGTCCATGGAGAAAGGTACAGAACAGGAAGAACAAGCAGAACTGATGGAAACAGACTTGGAGACAACCAGAGAGGATCTAAGTCAAGAGGAAGAAGTCTTAAGAAAAATATTGAATGAATGGAGGAACCTAGATGAGAGGTTTATCTTAGAAGAACAGAAGAGGTTGTATGTGGAAACCTTTCAGTAGTATAAGGCTAAACTAGAGAAAGGTAAAGCCACACCAGAAGAATTCCAAGAGAGCCAGAAGGAAAACAGAACAGATCAGCACGGTCAAAGAAAGGAGGGGGGAAAGAGGAAGGAAAAATCTTAAAGACTCCATCCAACTAATGAGAAAAATGCTGGTCAACACAGGGAGAGTGGTCCTGTTGTCAACGACGTTTCAAAACCTATACCAAGTTAACCAATGATTTTGACATCATGGAATATTAGAGGCTTAAATAGCGAAGGGAAACAGAGACATTTGGCGGCAAGACTGAGGAAGGACAAACCAAAAATTATGCTTATTCAAGAAACTAAAATTTCAGGCCAGAAGATGGAGGAAATTCTCAATAAAATAAAACCAAGATACGAACAAGTAACCATAGATGCCAAAGGAAGCGTAGGAGGGATAGCAATCATTTGGAATCTAGCAGAAATCCTATCAGATTTGGTGGATCGGAATGCCAAGAATCCTGACTGGAAGATTCAGAATCATTGGGCAAAGTGAATGGGTGGCGGTATCGGCTGTCTATGGGCCCCATACCCATGCAGATAGAGGCCTATTCCTTAACCACTTGGAGAAGCTTAGAAGCATGCACCAGGAACAGAGATGGATTTTGGCAAGAGACTTCAACTTGATAACTTCCAAAGAAGAGAAGAAAGACGGAATAAGCAGAGAAGACCCGGAGATGGAAAGATTCAGAGACGTCCAAGCAGAATTAAGAATGGTAGATATCCCCACTATAAATGGGAAATTCACTTGGAACAATAGAAGAGATGGGGCCCAAACAAATCGCTTCAAGATTAGATAGATTTCTAGTCTCTGAGCACATAATAGGGTTGGATATTTTCTATGAAGCCTCTGTCCTACCCTCAATAGGATCAGACCACTGGCCAATCAAGCTAGAAATATCTTTGAACGATCAGAATAAAAAGAGGCCCTTCTGTTTTGAATCTTTTTGGCTTAGAGATCCAGATTTATTAGACAAAGCAAGGAACTGGTGGTAGGAAAGCAGGAGGGGAATGGCAGGCCAAACCAAAATGCACACGTTCCAACTCAGACTTAAGGAAATAAAGAGCAAAATAAAGAAATGGAATAAGGAAGAATTTGGCAATATCCAGCAGGAGCAAGGAAAACTCTAGACTAGATTAGAAGGAATACAACAAGAAATCATCAAGGACGAAAGAAATGAGGAGTTGGCTGAGGAGGAAGGCAGGGTAATCAATCAATTGGAGGAAAGGCGCAAACAGGAAGAAATTATGTGGAAACAGAAATCTCATGTCCAATGGTTAAGAGAGGGGGAAAATAATTCCAAATTCTTCCACGAAGCAATGTTGAATCACTGGCATCACAACAGAATTTTCTCCTTGAAATATAGTTAAGGAAACAGAGTGACACAGCAGAATGAAATGGAACAGCTCTTGGTGGAGCATTTCAAAGGCATCCTAACAGAACCAAACATTAATAGAACAGAGGAAATAAACAAGGTCTGCCAACATATTCCCAAGAAAGTTACCAGAGAACAAAACATGGCTCTGCTCAAGGTAATTACTAAGGAAGAATTAGAGGAAGTGGTCAACAACATGCCAAAAAATAAGGCCCTGGGTCCTGACAACTTTACCATTGAGTTTTACCAGGCTGCCTGGAGTTTTATTGGAAATGACTTGCTAGACTTAGTGGAGGAATCAAGGTGTTCTAAATGTATGCACCAAGGCCTGAATGCCACATTCTTGGCTTTGATCTCGAAGAACGGCAACTCTGAAGAACCGCAGGGATTTAGGCCTATATCCCTCTGTAATGTAGTTTATAAAATCGTAGCAACAGTCATGGTTAATAGACTCAAGCCTATCCTGCCGGATCTCATAGCACAAGAACAAACAGGTTTCGTCAAAGGGTAGCAGATTACAGATGGAATTATAGTGGCCCAGGAAGTGATTCACTCCCTGAAGAATTCTCGAAATCCAAATATGCTTATCAAATTGGACTTGGCTAAGGCATTCGACCGCCTTAGCTGGGGATACCTGGAAGGCATTCTTATCGCCCACGGATTTGATCAAAGATGGATAAAATGGATACTGTCTATGGTAGGCACCCCAGTAATGTCAGTCTTGTTGAATGGTACCCCCACCGAAACCTTCAACCCCTCGAGAGGGCTAAGGCAGGGAGACCCCCTGTCTCCGTTCCTCTTTATCCTGGCCGCGAAAGGATTGGGTAGGTTGGTCAAGGCCCAAGTCGCCAGGGATTAGATAAAGGGTTTACGAATCTGTGGAACGATCTCTGGTCTCTCACCAGCAATTCGTAGATGACGTTATGTGATATGGCCAAGCCACGCTGAAGGAGGCCCAAAGAATAGTCACAACATTATCCGAATTCAATCAAGCTTCTGGGATGGAGATTAATAAGGAGAAATCCGAAGTATTTTTCTTTAACACCTCGCAAGCTGCCCAAAGATTCTTGGCGCGCACTATGGGCTACAGAATTGGAACCTTCCCGTCAAAATACCTGGGTATTATGCTGAATGAGCACCAATACAGGGCAGCTAACTGGGAACCTCTAATTAAAAAAATCAGGAACAAGATGGAAAATTGGACCTTTCGCTCGTTGAATGCCCCCAGCCGGTTAATTCTATTGAAAGCAGTTCTGCGGGCTATTCCTATCTACCAGATCTCATGCCAAGCTATCCCAAAGTCTATCAGTCAAAAGATGGTCGCATTGTTCAAGAAATTTCTTTGGCAGGGAACCAGCAAGACTAGAAAATGGGCCTCAATTTCATGGGAATGGCTAAGTAGGCTTTCCAAAGATGGTGGCTTAGGATTAAGGGACCCCTTCGTCCTCAACCAAGTGATGGGGGTGAAGCTTTGGTGGAGGTGGACTCAGGGCGGCCAAGATTTGTGGAAGGTGATTTGGGAAAGGAAGTATGAGGCAGCAGGAGAACCCGAAGCCAGAATGAGAAGTCAGACGGAGGCCAGAGGTTCAACAATTTGGAACCTGGCGAGGGGAAATAAATAACTGATTAGAGATTATAGTTTTTGGGAGATAAGAGCAGGAGATAAAGCTAGGTTATGGGAGGAATCATGGCAGCAACGTGAAAGGCTCATCCAAAAGGAAAACCTTCAAGCCATCCATGCATTCACATCCCAGGCAGAGGTGGAAGTTGTCGGCAAATTTTGGAAACCAGGAGTGGGAGGATACTGGCGCAACTGGAAACAGAAAGAAGACTGGGAAAGGGCCCCCGAAACAGACAGATGGCAGGAGTATTACAAAGAGATGGCATCCCGCAAAGTGGGGAGGAAAACAGGGCCAGATATTCTAAGATGGGGCACCCGAATTCAAGGCACCTTTTCAATAACAGAAGGTTATTATCTAAAAGATAAACAAAATCAACAAGTGGAGACAAAAAAATGGAAAAATTTATGGAAAATCAAACATTGGCCGAAAATGTCCTTCTTTGTTTGGACTATGTTACATGGTAGGGCACTTACCTAGGACCAGATGCAGAGGAAGGGGTGACATGGACCATCACGCTGCGCGCTTTGCAATTCACAGGAGGATACTATGGAGCACTTGCTGAACCGATGCATAGTCAGTAACACCTTGTGGGAAAGCCATTTCAAATTGTTTGAGCGCCATCAAAGAAATTATCAAAACATCGTAAATACCATAGAAAACTGGCCGAGGAAACCTTACCAAAATCTGGTGGTTAATCATGCGTGGCTACTCTCAGTCGGCTTCTTGATCTGAAACATCTGGAAGGCACGGAATAGTGTAATCTTCAAGGCAGAAACCCGAACTCCAGCAGACAAATGGAAGCAAACCATCAGAAATATGAGAGAAACAATCTTAATGGAAAGATGGAAGGACAAAGATTGGCAGGCGTCGCAAACAGAGGAAAAAATCCTGAAGAGACTCGAGGTAAACCAGAGTATGGTAAGTGGGGGCGTCCAAAGAAAAGACCAAGTCAAAGAGGTGGCAGAAAGCAAACAGTTTCACCAACCCCCACAGGGGTTCATAAAACTAAATTTCGACGGCGCTGCTAAACACAACCCGGGAGAAGCAGGTATCGGGGGAGTCTTCGGGGATGACGGTGGAGAAACCCTGAGAATCTTTGCAATTGACTGCGGGGAAGCCACTAACAATGAAGCAGAATTGCATGCTCTGAAGCGAGGCCTAGAAATCGCGATACAGGTAAAATTCAAGAGTCTCCAAATAGAGGGAGACTCGAAATTAGTGGTGGACATGGTAAGGAAATTACAACAGCAAAAACTAGTGGAAAAAATCAACAAGAGCTGGAGAACGGCGTGGCTCGTTGGAGAAATAGGGAAACTCATGACCAAAATAGACTATCTAATTCCATCACATGTCAGGTGATCGAGCAATAAATCGTTCGACTGGTTAGCGAACTGGGGCAGTCGGAATAGAGGTAAGGTGATAGACAATGAAGGCCTGGATCCACTGCTCCAAGAGGAGTGTGACGGACTTCAACAACTACTCAACGTCGATAAGGGTGATAATGGTAAATCCGAGGCGAATGGCCAGGATCAGATGGCACGCAATAGTTGCGGGGAAAGATTACAGCGGGTGAGGATGGAAAATGCATTCGTGGGAAAGAACAGGAGTGAGATAACCGACGGAGCTGGGCAGCTGATGGGGCGAGGAAGGATAGGTCTAGGTGACGGGGAAGATGAATGTACCGAGACATCATCAAGGGAAGATTTGATGAGAGTGTGGGAAGTCGGGATAAATGGCAGAGGAAGGACGACAGGTGGCATTAGGGGTAAAGAAAGGATACGACAGGAGCAGCCAAGAGAATGTTGGAGTAATGGAGAATAAAGGAGGTTAGACAAGTGTTTCCACATCCTAAGGAAGGGACGAGGGGAGGAGAGTTGGGGAATTAAATGGCCAAGTGGAGGTCCGGGCGAGAGGACAAAGGGAAGTTTACAAACAAAGGCCTGAGATGGCAGATGGAATGCTCATGCAGTTCAACAAGAAACATGAAGGAAAGATGAAATGCAGCAGCGAGACTCAGCGACCAACCCTCTTCCCTGGTTACGACAAAGAAAGGTGGTATGTCCCCTCTCGTCCCTGTCTTTCAGGGCTTGTGTTAGCTAGTGGTAGATTTGTTTGTTCTTGTTCAGAAATGTCCAGCTACAAGAAGCTTTCATCCAATAGTTAAATAGGTAGAGGCCAGCCATAACGAGAAGATTAACCTTTACCCCTCCCGAGCAAATGAGGTCTCGGGTGGTAAAAATCATGGTCCTCGAAGGGCGGTCCTTTTCTTGCTCAGGAAAAAGAGGTGTGAGGGGAGGGTTGTCTTGTTGGGTCTCATCGAGCCCCAAGCTGGCTATTGGAGCCTTACCCATGTCTGCTGTCCCGTTCTCTCCCAAAGGGCCAAGCCCAGACATCCTCAAGGTGACGGGGGGACAAGAAGCTTTCCCCATCTGATGGGGAACCGCGGGAAGCTGGTTTGGTTTGTTGAGATTAGCCAAGTTGGTCAGCGCGGGGATTCCAGGGATGATGAGAGAGGGTGGAGGGTCAGGGGCCACATAGCAGGAAAGGTCGGGATATGGCCCAGGACCGCGGACCAGAATCACCTTCGGGACCCTCATGCTAAGGCTGAGGGGGTAAGTGATTGGACGTTAGCCGAATTACCAATTGAAGACACTGACTTGTGGTTTGATATTGTGATAAGTAAGCAAGTCCCAATTAAATCAAGGTTTCAACACCGTACCAGGATGGCACAAAAGAAGGCAAAACCAGCTAAGACCCGGTAAGTAGGCACAAGCGACAATCCGAAGAGGAGAGGTAGGAAATCGGAATCAGAAAAAAGCATGTACATGATAAATGTGTATATGGCCGGGAATTCCCTGGAGACCCGAGATTAAATAAATGGGTGGGAGCGGGAGCTGAGGTCCATTAGTGAGAACAAGGAAATTCCCCGAGGAGAATGGGAGGACCTGGTCCCGGACCCAGGAAACACAAGAAGCAGAAACTCTTTGTTTAACAAGACGCTTCAACAACATTGGATAATGAAACATGTGGTCGCACGGGCTATGGAGATGAACCAGGCAGTCCGCAAAGAAGAGGAGGAGGAATGAAAGCAGGCAGAGGAACATATAAAAAGCCAGATAACGAAGGAAACAGAAAATCGAAAGAACACCCTCCTGAAAGAGATTGCGGTCGTCCAAGTCCAAGCATCGGGAAATCACCTGTTGTTGTGAAACATGGAACAAATGCTGCAAGAATTGAAATGGGTTATGGAGCAGAAGAAGGTGAAACCTTGGACCAGCGCCACGGTACCCGCCCCAGTTAACTCGTCAGATGAGGACTGATAGAGCTGAGTCGTCAAATTTTTGTTTAAAATGTTGTTAAAAAAGAACTATGTCTTGTTGTTAAGTTATGGTTATGTAGTTAGATTAGTTAGCTGTAGTCAAAAGCTTGGCTATGACAATATGAAGGAGAAAAACATCTTTAAATTTTGGCCTGGTTTCAAGGCCGATAGGTGGCGGTCTGGTTTCCTGCGAGCAGACTAGCCACCTGAACACAAGTCTGCTGTAAATTTCGTTTTCATAATATGGAAAGAGGACTGCCTAAGTTTACAAAAAAAAAATATTATAAACCCAAGGAATTTAAGTATTATAAAACTTAGGATTAACATTATAAACCTATCTCATTAATAAACCCAAGCAATTAATATTAAAAACCCAAGGGAATAACATTAAACCTTAGGATTAATCAACCATGGATTAATGTTAAACCTAAGGATTAATATTAAATCCTTTCTCACAATGCGACATTGGACCATGGTTGAACATGATTGATTTTCATATTGAGACAATATTTATCGTAATGTGATGTTGGACCATGGTAGACCATTAAAAAAACCGCATATACAACCATTGTTAAATGTGGTTTAAAATGGTTGACCATGGTTGATTTTCATATTGAGACAATATTTCTCAAATCTTCTGATGTTGGACCATGGATATGAATTGCCATGGTTGATGATGGTTGAAAATTGTTTATTTTCATATTGATACAATCTTTGTCACAATGCGACATTGGACAAAGAGATCTATCTGATTAATAAACCCGAGCGATTAATATGAAAAACCCAAGGAATAACATTAAACCTTATGATTAATATTAAATCCTAGGAACATAAACCCTAATATTAATAAACCTAAGGGATTAATATTATAAACGAAGGGGATTATAAACTAAAGAGATTAATATTAAACCCTAAGATTAATGATATAAACCATAGGTTTGATATTAAACCCTAGGAATACAAACCCTATGATTAATATTAAAACCCTAGGATCAATATTATAAACCAAAGCGTTTACTAAAAGCATTGGACTAATATTAAAAACCCGAGGGATTATAAGCTGAAGGGAATAACATTAGACCCAACGATTAATATTAAACCCTAGGAATATAAACCCTAAGATTAATATTATAAACCTTAGGATTAATATTATAAAACCTTAGGATTAATATTATAAGCCTTAGGATTAATATTATAAACCCAAGGAATTTATATTATAAAACCAATAGATTATAAACCTAAGGTATCTATATTAAAACTTAGGTTTAATATTATAAACCCTATAAATAATATTATACCCTAGGAATATGGACCCTCAGATTAATAAACCCAAGGGACGTTAGACCATGGTTGACGATGGTGATTTTGATATTGAAACAATATTTGTGCCAATATGACGTTGGACCATCATTGAACATGATTAGCCATGGTTAACCATGATTGAGCATGATTTTGAGAGAATCTTTGTCACAATTCGACATCTGACCATGGTTGACCATGATTGAAGATGGTTGACCATGGTTTATTTTCATATTGACATAATCTTTGTTATAATGTGACATTGGACGATGTTTCACCATGAATGACCATGGTTGACGATGATTGACAGTGGTTTAACACGGTTGATTTCATATTGAGACAATTTTTGTCACAATGTAACATTGAAACATGGTTGACCATGATTATAAACCCAAGGGATTTATATTGAACCTTAGAATTAATATTATAAACCCTATTAATAATAATATACCATAGGAATATGGACCCTTAGATTAATAAATCGAAATGATTAATATTATAAACCTAAGGGACTAATAAATACAATGAATTAATACTAAAAACCCAAGGGATTATAACCCAAGGGAATAATATTAAACCCAAGGGTTTAATATTATCAACCCAAGGTATAGAAACCCTAAGATAAATATTAAAAACCCTAAAATAAACATGGTTGACTATCGTTGACAATGGTTGATTTTCATATTGACACAATCTTTGTCAATGCGATGTTGGACCATGATTGAACATGATTGATTTTCATATTGAGAGAATATTTGTCACAATGTGATGTTGGACCATGGATGACCATGGTTGATTTTCATATTGAGACAATCTTTGTCCCAATGTGACGTTGTACCATGTTTGACCATGGATGACTATGGTTTTCATAATGTGACATTGGACCAAGAGACCATCTTCGTCACAATGTGACCATGATTATTGACCATGTTTGACCATGATTAAGAATGGTTGATTTTCACATTGAGACATATTTGTGACAATGGGATGTTGGACCATGGTTGATTTTCATATTGACCATGGTTGACCATGATTGACCATGATTGATTTTCATTTGAGACAATACTTGTCACAATGCGGCATTTGACCATGGTAGACCATGATTAAAGATGGTTGACATGGTTGATTTTCATATTGAGACAATAATTCTTATAATGTGATGTTCGACCATGTTTGACCATGAATGGCCATGGTTGACGATGATTGACCATGGTTGATTATCATATTGAGACAATCTTTATCACAATCTGACATTGGACAAAGAGACAATCTTCGTCACAATGTGAACATGATTATTGACCATATTTGACAATGATTGACCATGGTTGATTTTCACATTGAAACAGTGTTCGTCAAAATGTGACGTTGAAACATGGTTGACCATGATAATATTATTTAATGTTATTAATATTAATAATTAACATTAAAATTAATATTTATAAATATTAGTAATATTAATATTCATATTCATATCAATTACTATTAATATTAGTATTAATATTAATAATTAATATTTATACATAAATGAGAGCACCTTTCGGATTAATCACATTATTAGGATTTGGTCGACATTTCGAACGAACTAATGTGGTTCATCCATATTAGATGTGGTTCATCCACATTAGTGGTTCAAAAGGTCGACCAAATCCTAATAATGTGATTAATCCGAAAGACACTCTCATTTATATTAAGTTTTGGTGGGACTACATCATCATCGTGTCAAATATATCATCCCAATAGGGGAAGATAATTGAATGGATGACTTCACATGAAGGAGTGCCTTAACAAATCACATGATCACCTTCTATACAAGACTCGTGGACTATTAATAATATATTTAAAATTTCATATATTACTTTCATATTAAAAATTAAATGAGTTACACATTTTCCTCTTTTCTTTTGTGGAAGCAATTGATTTTCTTTTAATTTCAATTTATTTTCCTTAAATGTTGAAGTATTTTGTTATAATTAACATAAGTGTGTGCATGTGTGTGAGTTTATCTTCGGTGATTTGGTGAAATAGTTGTTATCCTCCGCACCTAAGTCCAATTCTAGTAAACATACATGTTAATGCTTTGAAATTGGTTGTAATATCAACAATGTGTCTCCTTGATACTGGTGGTTATAAATAAGCTAGAGAACAAATATTGATGTTTTATAACACCTTTAATGTTCCTTTCTAAAACATATTTTATCGCATCAGGAATTCCAAAGGAAACGTTAAGTCCATCTTTTAGCTAAAAGATATGCGCAATGTAATATGTTTAATTTATAGTTTATCTTATGACAAGGTTTTGTTTTGCGTTTACCCAACTCATGTGGGTGTCTCAATTGAACATTCACATGCCAGTGTTGGAATATTTCTATTCCTACAGAAAGTGTCTAAAACGACCATAGTCCTTTCAATATCTATGGCCTTGGCCTGTAATGCCATTGACATAGAGGATTACTATAGCCTCTAATCGTTTTGGAGGCTGCATTGAGAACAAAATTTTGCTATCCCAAGGCCACATTTTTCCAAACCATGATGACCATCTGATCTCCTATTCTTAGAATTGTATTCGAAAATCCACAATCAAGTTAAGGTGAGGGAGTATCGACTCATTTAAACCGAGCGTGGTGCTTTGTTGATTTTTAAATCAATCATATGGGCAATGGTTTCATGTATCGCAACAAATTGGGGTTTAATTACCGATCTTTTCTTTTTAGTAAATATATACAACAACTTTGTCAGATCTTAAATATGAATATATACAACAACTTTTTCGGATCTTAAATATGTTATAGATAAATATTCTATCAGACAGTATTATAAATGCTCCGTAAGTTCTTCACTAAGTGAATGATAAAATGGAAAATGGTTAGATGTTGAGGTGTGGTTAGCATAGGTTTAGGGTTTAATCTTGGGTAAGAATATACATTTGAGAGCTATTTTTAAAAGTTATTAAATATTTAAAATTAGAAAAAACATATTAATTATTTATTTTTAATGAAAAATAAATTTATATCTTCGAGGTGTTAAATGGGAAATTCAACTTCTTTCCAGATAAA
Source organism: Pinus taeda (assembly GCA_000404065.3). Lineage (NCBI taxonomy): Eukaryota > Viridiplantae > Streptophyta > Pinopsida > Pinales > Pinaceae > Pinus > Pinus taeda. The sequence goes on along the minus strand of APFE030772949.1, from coordinate 116,006 downwards.
TAAAAAGAGAGGTCTTTTTGTAGATTTCACTTGTTTTTTGTTTTTAGATTGGAAGATATTGTAAATATAAATTAACAAATTATTGTTTTAATATGGGCCTCTCATGTCTCTGTTGAAATTATAATTTCAACTGCAGTGAACAGTTGAACAGCAGTAGCTACTTTACTTGTCCTGATCCGACACCCCACATTTATTCCCATTCTTTTAAGCCACTACCATTATCGTCTTTTCACCGTTTAACTATTTTTGTGTTCCTGAAGGAGGAAGATCAGATCCATCGCTAACTTATAAACAACCAAATTAAAGAAGAAGCATGGCCGAAAGTGAAAAGAACCAGCCTTGAGCCGGCTGAAGCATTTATCAGTTATGGGTTTCCACACAACCGACTTAAGAAGCACAACAGAATGTCAGAAAGATCAGATTTCGTTCATTATGAGCAACAGATTGCAGCAGACACTCTGTCAGAGAGTTGAAGCAGTTGATGGATTGTTATGACCCCTAATGCACTATATATGTGTAGACACAACAGTGTAGAAGAAAAAAAAAGAGAAAAAAAAAGAGCAGAGGAGAGCACGCAACAGCGTGAAGAAAAATGCTTCTAGAATAGTGAAACACATAGCAGTGCAGATTTGAATGTAATTTGTTTTATGTTTGTTTGTTGTGAGAGAGGGTAGAAATGTAGCAGCACAGTTTTTGTTGTTTGCATCTGAAATGCAATTGAGAAGTAGCAGCAGTGTGATTGTAATCAATGAAGGGAAGCACGCAGCAGCTGCAGTGATAGATAGAGTTGTTGAGACAGCAGTGCTCAGACAACAGTGTTGAGACATAGTTTTGTAATGGAATATGTAGCGACATAAATGTATTGAAATTTTACACAGAGTAGTGTAAAATTTCAAAGCAGAGACGGAGTAAATTTATTTGTGTGGAACTGAAGTGTTCCTTGGAGAATCCCTCTGTTAAGAGGAAGATGATTTTCAGCATAAACAGTTGGAGAATCCCTCTGTTAAGAGGAAGATGCTTTTCAGCATAGACAATTGTGAAATCCCTTTATCAAGAGAAAGATGCTTTTCATTTCAGCATAAACTGGTGAATCCCTCTGGATAAGAGGAAGATGCTCTTCAGCATAATCTCTTGCGAAAATCCCTCTAAGTGAGGAAGATGTTTTTGTAACAGTTGGTTTATTGTTAATGAGTATAAGTTATTTTTTATGTTGCTGAAACACCGTAAGCCGAAAATAGTCTTAACGTCAAAACGGAGTGTTGCTGAAACACTGTAAGTCAAAAATAGTCTTGACGTCAAAACACCGTTGCTGAAACACCACCATCAGCAACTGACGAAATTACGTTACTAAAACACCAGTTTCAGCAAAGTGATTTTTTTTTGTTTCTGCTGTGTTAAAATAGAGCATTGTTCTTTTCTGTTCGTTTGTTCTGGAATTATCAGAAATTCCCAAAAAACAGAGTATCAATCTTTGCTCATATTTTGTTTATTTCGGAATTTATCAGAAAATTCCCAACAATGGTAACAGACGATTTTTCCACTGTATTTTGTTTGGAATAACCAGAAATTCCCGACATGGTATCAGACCTAGTTCAGGCTCTTTGAAGACATCAAAGAAGCTGAAGGAAGGTTTCTTGCTGTAGCAGCTTCTCCAGCAGAGTGAAGACTCAGTCAAGAAAGATTCAAAGGTATTTCTCAAAGTTATTTTTCTGTGTTACTATTGAAGACAGTCAGTTATTTTAGATACTCAGTCAAATGGCGAGGTCAAAGAAGAAAGTCTCCAAACCTCCTAAGGATGTGTCTCCCTCTACTACTAAAATAGAAGACAATCAACTTGAAAGCTTTCTATTTGAGGCCCCAAGGTTCAATTGGAATTATTATATATGGGAAGTAAAAACGAGGAATTTCTTACAGTCTCAAGGGATTGAAATATGGGAATCAGTGATTGATGATAGCAGGAAGGATAGAGAATCCAAGGAGTACAATGCAAAAGTAGCAGAGATAATCTTGGATGGGCTGCCTCATTATGTAAAGAAGAATCTAGGAAAATATTTATCAGTAAAGGATATATGGGACAGGGTTCATGAACTTCACACAAAGGGAGCACTGACCATGACCATCAGTCAAGAACGAAATTCTGAACCCATCATAGAAGCTGAAAATGAGAGGGTTGACCTCATCAAGCTTCAAGTACAAGAAAGGGATGAAGAGCTCACCAAGCTTTAGAAGGAACTTGATCAAAGCAAAAGGAAGCATCATGAAGAAGTCATATCCATCACAAATCAGTTGAATAAAGCAAAGAAGCAGGAAGACATCTTGTCAAGTCAACTTGAACAAAGGCACAAGAGAGTGAACAAACTTGTAGAAGAGATTGGACAGTACAAGGTAGAGGTCTCCTCCCTTAAGTCTCAATTACAAGAAGCCAGGAAGTAGGCACAAGGAGCTAAAAAGGAAATGGAGAGAAGTCAAGCAAAGAATGAAGAAATCTCCAAAATAAAGTCAGATATCATCTCCCTTAAAATAGTAGCAGCTGAAGCTACTCGTAACAAGGAAGAAATTGAGGAACAACTTACAAATAAGAATAATGAGTGTAAAAGATTGGAAGAAGAGATTGTCCTTCTCAGGAAAAAGGTTGACGAGCTGAGCAAAATCATGAAGAGCTCTCAAGCCTTGGATGACTTGCTTAGCTATCATAGATCTCCATCTGATAAATCAGGACTCAGGTATGTAGGTGAACCCTCAAACAAGAAGGAAAATGCTTTAAGCAAAGGAGATGTGAAGAAGGCAGAAAGAAATTGTGATGCTCCTAGTTCCAACAAAGGCAAGGAGAAAAATCAAGGCTACAATAGAAGAAATCCTAGTCCAAGTGGAAAACCTGCTCCAAGAAGAAATGTTGATGATGTCAAAGAGGTAGGAGGTAATGGTTATCATCAAAGGATCTCAAGGCAGAAAATATTTGGAAGTACATCAAGGAAACCACCATCTACCAGGTACCAAAGTTCATTTTTTGGTTATTGTTATTCTTGTTCAAACTTTGGTCATATGGAAAAAGACTATGTAGCATTTCATAGAGATAGATGTTATGGTCTCCAACAACCTCCAAGAAACAATTTTACACGAAGAAATCATGAAATCTTATTCATGAACAATGTAGAATGTTTCAAGTGTCATAACATTGGGCATATGGCACATGATTGTGACTTAACATGGGCTCCTATGCAAGCTAGACCCACGCAAAAGAAGAAAGTTACACAAGTATGGAGAAGGAAGGAAACACAGTCCGAAAGTCCTTTGAGGTCCCTAGCCAATCTAAGCTTCTTTTGAGAAGACTTTGCCGAAAGAAGATGATGCATACACTTAGGGGGAGCCTGTAATTTTTTATCATTACCGATGAATTATATTAACAATTATTCTTTGATGAAGATCTTCTTATAGGGGAAATATATGAAATTAAATCTGCCATAAAAGTAGAGAAGAAAAGGTTGCAGGATAGCTTGGAGATGCAAAGATTGTATTGCCTGAGACAGAGAGAGGAAAGAGGATATTACATGATTGGAGCGCCTGAACACAACAGTGAAAGTGATGAAAGGAAGTTGATACGAATAGGCAGAAAAGTTTCAAGTTTTTGAAGAAGTGTCTGGGTATGACTAATAACCAAGCAGTTGAAATTAAAGGATAGTGTTGAAATTATAATTTCAACTGCAGTAAACAGTTGAACAGCAGCAACTACTTTACTTATTTGTCCTGATCCGACACCCCACATTTATTCCCGTTCTTTTAAGCCACCGCCATTATCGTTTTTTCACCGTTTAACTATTTTTGTGTTCCCGAAGGAGGAAGATTAGATCCAGCGCTGCGCCATTACTTCTAAATGACCACATTAAAGAAGAATCATGGCCGAAATTGAAAAGAACCAGCCTCGAGTCGGCCACAACATTTATCAGTTATGGGTTTCCACACAACCGACTCAAGAAGCACAGTAGAATGTCAGAAAGATCAGATTTCGTTCATTATGAGCAGCAGATTGCAGCAGAGATTCTATTAGAGAGTTGAAGCCATTGATGCATTGTTATGACCCCTAATGCACTATATATGTGTAGACACAACAGTGTATAAGAAAAAAAAGAGAAAAAAAAAGAAGAGGAGAGCACGCAGTAGCGTGAAGAAAAATGCTTCTGGAATAGTGAAACGCACAACAGTGCAGATTTGAATGTAATTTGTTTTATGATTGTTTACTATGAGAGAGGTTAGAAATGCAGCAGCATAGTTTTTGTTGTTTGCATCTGAAATGCAAGTGAGGCACAACAGCAGTGCGATTGTAATCAATGACGGGAAGCATGCAGCAGCTGCAGAGATAGATAGAGTTGCTGAGACAATAGTGTTAAGACAACAGTCTTGAGACAGAGTTTTTGTAATGGAATATGTAGCAACATAAATGTATTGAAATTTTACATGCAGCAGTGTAAAATTTCAAAGGAGAGACAGAGTAAATTTATTTGTGTGGAACTGAAACGTTCCTTGGAGAATCCCTCTATTAAGAGGAAGATGCTTTTTAGCATAGACAGTTGGAGAATCCCTCTGTTAAGAGGATGATGCTTTTCAGCATAGACGGTTGTGAAATCCCTTTGTCAAGAGGAAGATGCTTTTTAGCATAAACTGGTGAATCCCTCTGGATAAGAGGAAGATGAACTTAAGCATAATCTCTTGTGAAAATCCCTCTAAGTGAGGAAGATGTTTTTGTAACAGTTGGTTTATTGTTAATGAGTATAAGTTATTTTTTATGTTGCTGAAATACCGTAAGCCGAAAATAGTCTTGACGTCAAAACATAGTGTTGCTGAAACACCATAAGTCAAAAATAGTCTTGACGTCGAAACACCGTTGTTGAAACACCATGATCAGCAACTGACGAAATTACATTGTTGAAACACCAGTTTCAACAAAGCGATTTTTTTTTTCTATTTCTGCTGTGTTAAAACAGAGCATTGTTTTGTTCTGTTCGTTTGTTTTGGAATTATCAGAAATTCCCAAAAAACAGAGTATCACTCTCTATTCATATTTTGTTTGTTTCGGAATTTATCAGAAAATTCCCAACAGTGGCAATATAGGATTTTTCCACTGTATTTTGTTTGGAATAACCAGAAATTCCTGACATGGTATCAGAGCTAGTCCAGGCTCTTTGAAGACATCAAAGACGTTGAAGGAAGGTTTCTTGCTACAGTAGCTTCTCCAACAGAGTGAAGACTCAGTCAAGAAAGATTCAGAGGTATTTCTCAAAATTCTTTTTCTGTGTTACTATTGAAGATAGTTAGTTATTGTAGAATTGAGGCTTCTGTGATCCATCATAATTGTAAAAAGAGCTTCTGCGTAAATCACATAAAAAGATCATTGTCGATGCGTTTCGAACCAACCAGTGTGGTTCATCGTCAGGACAAGTTGAACCACACTGGTTGGTTCGAAACACGTCGACAATGATCTTTTTATGTGATTTACGCAGAAGCTCTTTTTACGACAATTAGTTATTTTAGATACTCAGTCAAATGGCGAGGTCAAAGAAGAAAGTCTCCAAACCTCCTAAGGATGTGTCTCCCTCTACTACTAAAATAGAAGACAATCAACTTGAAAGCTTTCTATTTGAGGCCCCAAGGTTCAATGGGAATTATTATATATGGGAAGTAAAAAGGAGGACTTTCTTACAGTCTCGAGGGATTGAAATCTGGGAATCAGTGATTGATGATAGTAAGAAGGATAGAGAATCCAAGGAGTACAATGCAAAAGCAGCAGAGATAATCTTGGTTGGGTTGCCTGATTCTGTAAAGAAGAATCTAGGAAAATATTTATCAGCAAAGGTTATATGGGACAGACTTCATGACCTTCACACAAAGGGAGCACTGACCATGACCATTAGTCGAGAAGGAAATTCTGAACCCATCATAGAAGCTGAAAATGAGAGGGTTGACCTCATCAAGCTTCAAGTACAAGAAAGGGATGAAGAGCTCACCAAGCTTAAGAAGGAACTTGATCAAAGCAAAAGGAAGTATCATGAAGAAGTCATATCCATGACAAATTAGTTGAATAAAGCAAAGAAGCAGGAAGACATCTTGTCAAGTCAACTTGAACAAAGTCACAAGAGAGTGAACAAACTTGTAGAAGAGATTGGGCAGTACAAGGTAGAGGTCTCCTCCCTTAAGTCTCAATTACAAAAAGCCAGGAAGCAGGCACAAGGAGCTGAAAAGGAAATGGAGAGCAGTCAAGCAAAGAATGAAGAAATCTCCAAAATAAAGTCATATATCATCTCCCTTAAAATAGTAGTAGCTGAAGCTACTCGTAGCAAGGAAGAAACTGAAGAACAACTTACAAAGAAGAATAATGAGTGTGAAAGATTGGAAGAAGTGATTGTCCTTATTAGGAAAAAGGTTGAAGGGATAAAAAAAATCATGAAGAGCTCTCAAGCCTCGGATGACTTGCTCAGCTATCATAGATCTCCATCTGATAAATCAGGACTCGGGTATGTAGGTGAACCCTCAAACAAAAATGAAAATGCTTTAAGCAAAGATGTGAAGAAGGCAGAAAGAAATTGTGATGTTCCTAGTTCCAGCAAAGGAAAGGAGAAAAATCCAGGCTACAATAGAAGAAATCCTACTCCAAGTAGAAAACCAGCTCTAAGAAGAAATGTTGATGATGTCAAAGAGGTAGGAGGCAATGGTTATCATCAAAGGATCTCAAGGCAGAAAAGCTTGGAAGTACATCAAAGAAACCACCATCTACCAGGTACCAAAGTTCATTTTTTGGTTATTGTTATTCTTGTTCAAACTTTGGTCATATGGAAAAAGACTGTGGAGCATTTCATAGAGATAGATGTTATGGTCTCCGACAACCTCCAAGAAACAATTTTACACGAAGAAATCATGAAGTCTTATTCATGAACATTGTAGAATGTTTCAAGTGTCATAACATTGGGCATATGGCACATGATTGTAACTTAACATGGGCTCCTATGCAAGCTAGACCCACGCAAGAGAAGAAAGATACACAAGTATGGAGAAGGAAGGAAATACAGTCCTAAAGTCCTTCGAGCTCCCTGGCCAATCTAAGTTTCTTTTGAGAAGACTTTGCCGAAAGAAGATAATGTATACACTTAGGGGGAGCCTGTAATTTTTTATCATTACTGTTGAACTATATTAACAGTTATTCTTTGATGAAGATCTTCTTATAGGGGAAAGATATGAAATTAAATCTGCCATAAAAGTAGAGAAGAAAAGGTTGCAGGATAGCTTGGAGATGCAAAGATTGTCTTGCCTAAGACAGAGAGAGAAAGAGGATATTACATGATTGGAGTGCCTGAACACAGCAGTGAAAGTGATGAAAGGTAGCTGATACGAATAGGCAGAAAAGTTTCGAGTTTTTGATGAAGTGTGTGGGTATGACTAATAACCCAACAATTGAAATTAAAGGGGAGTGTCGAAATTATAATTTCAACTGCAGTGAACAGTTGAACAACAACAACTACTTTACTTATTTGTCTTGAGCCGACACCCCACATTTATTCCCGTTCTTTTAAGCCACCGCCATTACCGTCTTTTCACCTTTTAACTATTTTGTGTTCCCGAAGGAGGAAGATCAGATCCAGTGCTGCGCCATTACTTCTAAACAACCACATTAAAGAAGAAGCATGGCCGAAAGTGAAAAGAACCAGCCTCAAGCCGGCCACAACATTTATTAGTTATGGGTTTCCACACAACCGACTCAAGAAGCACAGCAGAATGTCAAAAAGATCATATTTCGTTCATTATGAGCAGCAAATTGAAGCAGAGACGCTGTCAGAGAGTTGAAGCCATTGATGGATTGTTATGACCCCTAATGCACTATATATGTGTAGACACAGTAGCGTAGAAGACAAAAAAAGAGAAAAAAAAGAGCAGAGGAGAGCACGCAACAATGTGAAGAAAAATGCTTCCAGAATAGTGAAACGCACAGCAGTGCAGATTTGAATGTAATTTGTTTTATGATTGTTTGTTGTGAGAGAGGGTAGAAACACAAAAGCAGAGTTTTTATTGTTTGCATCTGAAATGTAAGTGAGGCACAGCACCAGTGTGATTGTAATCAATGAAGGGAAGCACGCAGCAACTGTAGTGATAGATAGAGTTGCTGAGACAGCAGTGCTCACACAACAGTGTTGAGACAGAGTTTTTGTAATGGAATATGTAGCAGCATAAATGTATCGAAATTTTACACACAACATTGTAAAATTTCAAAGCAGAGACAGTAAATTTATTTGTGTGGAACTGAAGCGTTCCTTGGAGAATCCCTTTGTTAAGAGGAAGATGCTTTTCAGCATAAACAGTTGGAGAATCCCTCTGTTAAGAGGAAGATGCTTTTCAACATAGACAGTTGTGAAATCCCTTTGTCAAGAGGAAGATGCTTTTCAACATAAACTGGTGAATCCCTCAGGATAAGAGGAAGATGCTCTTCAGCATAATCTCTTCTGAAAATCCCTCTAAGTGAGGAAGATGTTTGTGTAACAGTTGGTTTATTGTTAATGAGTATAAGTTATTTTTTATGTTGCCGAAACACCGTAAGCCAAAAATAGTCTTGACGTCAAAACAGAGTGTTGCTGAAACACCGTAAGTCAAAAATAGTTTTGACGTCAAAACATTGTTGGTGAAACACCAAGATTAGCAACTGACGAAATTACGTTGCTGAAACACCAGTTTCAGCAAAGCGAATTTTTTTTTTTTGTTTCCGCTGTGCTAAAACAGAGCATTGCTCTGTTCTATTCATTTGTTATGGAATTATTAGAAATTCCCAAAAAGCAGAGTATCACTCTCTGTTCATATTTTGTTTGTTTCGGAATTTATCAGAAAATTCCCAACAGTGGTAACAAAGGATTTTTCCACTGTATTTTGTTTGGAATAACCAGAAATTCCTGACAGTCTCTACACCTCGGCTCCACCCTAGTGTTAGTTGTCTACACTGCGGATGTGGCCAAGGAATTTTTCAAAATCCATGATTGGTTTTTCGCTAGCAGACCTGTGACAACCGTCGTTGAGTATTTGTCATATAATTACAAAGTTAAGCGGTCGTTGTTTCTGCAGCTCTCCATGAATTCTCCTCTCATATCCTACACACAAAGTGCGCTTAAGTAGAAGATTCTTTTCTTTGTCGAATTCATGAACTTCTTGGGCTCCCGATCGTGCCTGGATTCTGCCCAATTAAGAATTCGTGGGGCAAAATGGATAGAGAAGCAAGTCTGCCCATTTCACCCCACGAAATTATTAATCGTAGTATAACAACTCTTATTGGTATCCTGTGTTTATTAAACATACAATCACAGCCATAAGGTCTCATATAATTGACGATGTGAGAGAAAAAATTGATGAATGAAAGAAACATACTCTGAAATCCTTTGTAACAATGGCGAGGAAGCTATAGTTAGGAATGAGGTTGTGGAACAACAGAATTGGTGCAGAAGACGCCAATGCACCTATTATAATGTTTGGGTACTTCAGACAAAGCCATGTAGCTAATACTGCAATCGCATGATCATATATTAAAACCAAAAATAAAGAGGTGAATTAATAATTGGTTTGATCTATGGCATGAAATGAAATGATTTACTTCCTGCATATGATCCACAAACATGATCACTGGGCCATTTTACATTGATAAATTCTTTTTAAATCTATAATCAGAGTCGCATAATTGGCCAACGCTTGTTCGAAAGTGAGATAGCGATACGTGCTTATATTGACCTTCTCAGGACTGCATCACTAATGTCTGTGGGTACCAAGCTCAAAATAAGAGCTTGAGAAATCTGTTTACACCCAACAACATCAACTGAGCACAGACAAACAGTGTTGTAGAACTACCATAATATGTAAGAGACTGCTGGACAGGGTGAGATACTAAAGGAATCGTGTTTACTTGAATAGTGATGCTAGGATCCCATGCAACTGGAGGAGGGGGCACAATTGGTGGCATATAATTCAAACTCAGCAGTTGACGCACACTGTAAAAATTTACAGACATACCTGTGCTGAATTGGGCAGAAGAACCGTAGACAAGTTGTTGGGAAGGGTGACCTATTCTGGAATGAACAAAGTTGCAGTGAGGAAAAGGAGTAGGAGGCACCATTACTGAGTAGTGTGACGGTTCGTGTAATTGTTAAATTAATGGAGAATACACTTGGCAAACAGTTGAGTAGCCTTACGTTTTAGAATACGAAGAGGAATAAGATGCGCATTTCACAAACCTGAGGAAAACTGTTGCTTGGTTGTTCATCTTTGATCCAAGCGTCGTTAGGTTAATGTAACCAAATGAAATGATCATGCCAATAGGCTTACGTTTTAGAATACGAAGAGCTATAAGATGCACCTTTCACAAACCTGAGGAAAACCATCGCTCGGTTGTTCATCTTTGATGCATGTATTGTTAGGTTAATGTAACGAAATGAAATGATCATGCATGTGTTCATTATTTATTTTCTTAAATTTTGCATTATTTATTTTCTTAAATTTTATTTTTCCTAATCCTTATACATCTTCATAAATAATAAGCACAGTAAAATTTTAATCATCTTTTGTAAAAAAGTAGTTTAAGTATGGTCTAAGTATGTGTTCTTGCTAGTGAATTTCATTTATTGATTTAGTGACTACTACAAGAATATACTGGCATCTTTCAATTCAGGCCATCCAATCAAAAAAATTAATTAAAAAAATAATTAACTTACCGATTAATTAAAAAAAAATTAACTTGCCGATTCTGATACCTATGGGCATAACGAGGTATTTGTATGTAAGCATAATCTAAATTTATTATAGAATTTCGTTTTTCTTAATTTGAAAATTTAACGTTTTCAAATTTAACGTTTTGAGTTTGTCGCATGAGCAAGGAATTGCTGCCAAGCGGCCAATCTTGTTCTTTCCCATTTGCCATTTGATGTAAGTAAATAAGAGACGAGAATGTGCGTTTTAAGCTCCCGATATTTTTTCTTTTAGGTTATTCTTTTGACATAAAAATGAAGGTGTGTAAACACATGGGTGAGCATGCCATAAACATGAACTACTGAAAACTAAGAACTGAATATAGAAACTACTGAATATCACTGCAGGACAGGATGGTGATAGCATATTCATGAATTGGAAGTTTAAGTAGTATGATTTTATTATAGAAATCAAACGTGCATATAACTTTGGTGAAGTGAAATTGAAAAATGAAAGCGGAAAAGAGATTGTTTCGAAAGACATTTTAAGGCTTCAACTTCGTATTCTGGAATGCCATGAAATACTATAAATTATTAATAATCAGTCAACATTGTTGAGTAAACAAATCATTTAAGGATTCAACCTCGGCGAAATTGTAATTTTAAAAACTAAGTCTAACACATAGCAAATTGTAATTTCAATAGGATTCACATGCGATAGAATGTTTAAGTACATCCAAGAATCACATCATTTTCTGATGCAGGGACACTCTGAAATATATTACCAGATTAGAGGAATGTAAAATCTCTTACCTATGTTCACGCATACATTCATTTCACAGTGTTCAAAGCACAATATGGTAATTATCACTATTATTTAACTTTAAATCTAAAAAGTAACGGTGGACTGAATATACTGAACATACTCCACATGAGATTTTTCTGGTTTCTCAGTGGCAGTCCACATTCCACTGGTTTCCGCTGGCGGTATTGCTGCACTTTTCCTAGGCGGAGGCTCAAACAGGTAGAAAACCTCACTAGTACTCTTAGCATAACCGCCAAAAAAAAACTTGTCACGCCACGCTACACAACATGAAATCCTTGTAAGGGTTTCTGGAAGAGAGCCTACTGCGCTCGAAACGTTTTCATCGGAGTCATATTCCATCACTCCTTGCTGCTTCTGGAATGAGTATAAGCGCCCACAAGAAACAGCAACCACACAAGACTCTGGGCCTTTCCCTTCCCCTTCCCCGACAGTCCACATATTCTCCAGCGTTGTCCATGCCCCTCTTTTTAGATCATAAACTTCCGCACTCCACTTGAATCTATCAACCAACCCACAATTGCCGTCGATGAAATCACCATAGCATTCATCGCATTCTTCACGCATCTAAGGAGGAATCTTCCATTCGTCTTCAAACACATTGTCCCTCAGGTGATACCGAGAAAGCACCGGAGATTCGAATCTGCGACATGTCGGCGCCATGGCTCCACTTTCCTGATGAAAAATCGTAGATGAAAACGGTGTTCAGTGCCTCTGCTAGTTAGAGGTCGGACGGATTCCATCCGTCCATCAAAACCAGCTTTAGATTGACACAAACGTAGTCACAGAAGAGTGGAATCGTTTCCCGTGTCCCTCGCAGAGGGTCAAAGATAGAACCGACAAATTCTAGATCATCCTCAGGGTAAGCAGGGTATTCCCGGAGTTCCACTAAACACATACACGTCTGCGAAATCCCAAACTTTTTTCTGTCTTCATAGAACTGCGGGTGGCTCACAGTGGCGGCTGGCCTCCCAGCTTTTGCATACAGCTCTAAGGTTTTCATGGGAGTCGTAAGTGACTCTCAGCAGACACCGCCTTGAGGGTGGCTCACAGTGGCCTCCCAGCTTTTGAATACAGCTCTAAGGTTTTCATGGGAGTCGTAAGTGACTCTCAGCAGACACCGCCTACTATTTCCCATGGAAGAACAGCAAAACCCTCCATAAAATCAGAGACCACACACAGTTCAACACAGAAACAGAACTTGTCTTTATTCGATCTCTTGAACAGATTTTTATATACAGCAAGGAAACTTTTGGATTTCGGTGGGCAGTGGCTTCTCTAGGACCTTTATCTATTTGTTAGTGTGTCCACCGAATTCTAGAAGCTACACTCGAGACATCTGCTAAATCCTTTAGAGGCTTCTAGCTACTACATTAATGGTGGTGGTTGGAATTACCATTGTTTTCCAACGCTCTCCTTTAATTCCAACCATATACTATAGCACAATATATAAGACACTATACTGTTAATTGTCATGCTTGTTGGTCTAAGTCTTAGGTAGGCTTACAATATAATCTTTATTTTCTACAACACATAACTTATTTTTACAAAACTCAAATTTTGCCTTCCCAAGAGGCTTAGTGAATATGTGAGCTACATTCTCATTTGTATTATAATACATAGGCTTAGTGAATATGTGAGCTACATTCTCATTTGTATTATAATACATTAGAGAAATTTCTTTTGATTAGACCTTTTCTCTTACAAAATGATATTGTGTGTCTATATGTTTTGACTTTGCATGATATATCGATTGTTTCCCAGTTTAATGGTGCTTTGATTGTCACATCTGATAGGTTCTTGTTGACTTTCACCAATATCTTCAAGTATTCTTCTGAGCCATATAGCTTCACAGGTGCCACTACATAATGCTTTATATTCTGCTTTAGTTGATGACAAGGAAATTGTTTCCTTTTTCTTACTACTCTATAATATAGCTCCCGATCCTATATTGAAGACGTATCCAGTGGTGGATTTCCTGTCATCTCGATTTCCATCCCAGTCAAAATAGAATAACCTCTCAATTTAACATTACAATCATTAGTATATTCAATACCAAAATTGATAGTTCATCTTAAATATCGAAGGACCCTGTTTGCAGCTATATAATGGCTTTCATAAGGCTTAGCCATGAATTGACTAAGTATGCTTACTGCATAAGCAATGTCTGGTTTGGTGGTAGTGAGATAATTTAGACTTCGCACTAATTGTCAATACAATGTTCCATTCACCTCTTATTTTCCATCATCACTTTTTAATTTGATATTTTGTTCCAATGGAGTACTCACTCCTTTACATTCATTCATATGAAATCTTTTTAGTACTTCATTTGTATATTTTCTTTGTGTGATTATGGTTCTTCCATCATTTCTCAATACTTCAAGACCTAGACAATAGTGTATCTCACCAAGATCCTTCATCTGAAATTCCTGTGATAACTTCATTTTTATATTTGTAATTAATTAATCAGTGCTCCGTGTTATTATTAGATCATCAACATATATAGAAAGTAATACTATATCCCCATTTCTATCTATCTTGACTTACAAATTAGGATCATTTTTACTCCTTTTAAATTCTTGTTGAAAGAAGAATTTGTTGATTTTCTCATACCAATATCTAGGGGCCTGTTTTAGTCCATGTAAGGCCTTTTTTAACTTGCATACAAGATTTTCTTGACCTTTCTTTACAAATCCTTTTGGTTGAACTAGATAAATCTCTTCTTTTAAGTCACCATTTAGAAAAGATGACTTTACATCTAATTGATGTAGCTTCCAATCATATTTAGTTGCCAATGCTATCATGATTTTGATTGTATTCATTTTTGCAACTGGAGCAAAGGTATCTTCATAATCTATATCTTATTTTTGTGAATAACCTTTTGCAAGCAATCTTGCCTTATATCTTGCCTTATAGTTGTCTACGCTACCATCTGCATTAAGTTTTGTTTTGTACAACCATTTTGATCCTATAGGGACTTTATTTTCAGGTAATTCTGTTAATTCCCAAGTTTCATTTTTCATTATAGAGTCATATTCTTCTTTCATAGCTTCTACCCATTCTTTATGATTTTTGGCTTGTTCATAATTTAAGGGCTCAAAAAAAGTCATTACTTGAGACATTAAAGCATAAACTTTATACTTGATGGGGGCTTGAATCTGTCGTGTTGACCTTCTTAGAGGTTCATTACTTTGTGGAGTACCTTCTCCTTTTCTTCTTTGTGGAGTGACTTTATCACTTCTTTGTGGACTTTGATCCCTTGATGTGTCTTTTGGAATGTCCATGTGTTCTAGTTCTTGGGTTGATTCCACAACTTCTTCTTCTTCCTTAAAGCTTTCATAAGAAGACTACCATGTATTATGTTCATCTTCTTTTATTTGTTTATTTACATGCTCATGAAATATAACATCTCTACTTGCAAAGACCTTGTGAGTACTTGAATCATACATTTTATATGTTTTTTGATTAATGCAATATCCATAAAAATATGTTTGATGGCTTTGGCATCTAACTTTCTCCTATCTTCTTTAGGAATATGAGCAAAGGCATTGCATCCAAATATCTTTAAATGACTAAATTTGGATTTAAAACCATAAAATGCTTCAAATGGTGTTTTGTTCTCAAGATACTTAGTAAGGCTTCTATTTTTAAGATATACAGCTGTATTAATGGCTTCAGCCCAAAAACTATTAGAAAGTCCTTTAATTTTTATCATACTTTGAGCACATTCAACTAATGTTCTATTCTTTCTTTCAACTTCTCCATTTTGTTGAGGCGTATGTGGTACTGTAAATTGTTGCATAATTCCATTTTGTTTATAATACTTCATAAAAGCTTTTGAAGTACACTCACCACCTTTATCAGATCGAAGAATTTTAATGCTCTTTCTTGTTTGCTTTTCAATCATACTCTTGAATTCTTTAAAGTATTCAAACACACCACTTTTGTTTCTTATAAAGTATACCCAGGGGTATCTAGTGCTATCATCAACAAATATAAGAAAGTAATATGCCCCACCAAGTGACTTAGTTTGCATTGGACCACATACATCAGTATGCATTAGTTCAAGTATTTCACGTTTTCTTCTATTTTCATGCACATGAAGTTCTTCCCTATGTTGTTTTCCTAGTGCACAACATTCACATTCAAAGTGTTCACCCTTTATAATTGGAAGACCTTCTACCATCAATTTCTTTTGTAGTAACATTAGGTCATTATGATTTAGATGTCCATACCTTTGATGCCAAAGCTCTATAGTTGACATGCTTGTTGATGCCAAAGCTTGATGCCCATTCTTCATTACATCCAACTTGTATAAGCCTCCAACTCTCATTCCTTTTGCAACAACCTTGTAGTTGTCTTTCACATCCTTTACTAGACAATGTGATTTCACAAATTCAACTTTTAAATGTTGATCTGTGATAGTAGAGACTGAAATTAAGTTCTTCTTTAATCCAAGAATGGACACCACATTTTGAATTTGTTTTTCTTGTCCATTAGGCATCACAACACTTATATTACCATATCCTTTAATTTCATGTGTTCTATTATCTCCTAAATAGATGTGTCCACCCTTATTAATCTCATGATAAGTATCAAACCAATCTCTTTTGCATGACATATGGATTGATGCACCAGAATCTATAAACCAAGCATTATTATCATTAGTTTCTGCTGATAAAGCAGTACTAGACACAAACAATTTAAGACTGCTAACATCTTGACTAATTGCTTCATCTTTACCAACATAATTTCCTGAATGCTTTCTTTGTTTAAATCGATCAGACCTCATTTTTATGCAATTCTTAGCAAAATGGCGAGGGTTTCCATAGTAATAACACACATCATCTCTACTTGATTTGGCATTTGTCCTTGGTAAAGGGGCACCTTGAAATGATTTTCCCTGTGGCTTTTTTCCTTTATTTTTCTCCCACTGTTTACCTTCAAAGGACTTCTTCCTTTTGGCTATCAATGCGAAATTTGAATTAGGAGATTTCTATTTAATGCTTCTTCTCTGCTCTTCTTCCTGCATAAGTATACCTATCAACTCATCAAAAGTAGGAGCCTTCTCCCTAGCTGAAAAACTAGTTATAAACATTTGATATTCATCAAGCATTCAACTTAATGTCACACTAACCAAGTCTGTACTAGATACTGATTCACCAATGTCACCTAGTTTATCCTTTAGATCTTTAATTCTATAAATAAAATCACTAATACTTTCATTTTCTTCCATTTTGATTGAAAGAAGCTTACTCTTTAAATACAAATATTCGATTTGTATTCTTTGTCTCATACAAATTTTTGAGAGTGTCCCATGTCTCCTTGGATGTTTTGCACTCTCTAATGTGTGGAATAATGTTGTCCTTAACCATCATCCGCAGAATCACTTTTGCTTTGTTTTCCCATCGCTCCCAATCTTGAATTACAACATCTGTGGCTTCAGGGGACGCTGGCTTAACTTCAGCTCCAGATACAATCGCCTATGTATTATTGCCTTCCATGAAATTTAAACTTCCAATCTGCATAATTTTCACCATCTAACTTGTTAAATTCAGATAACTAATATTCTGCCAATATATTAGCCATTATTACTTATTTTTATCTTACCAATCACCAAAAATTACTAATTTTTACAAATATAAATCCTCAGAAAAAATTTATCCAATATTATTGGATAATATGGCTGCTTCCTTCCTTTTTTTTAAACGGAATTAAAAGTATCCCAATCAAAGTATCCAAAACAATATTTTTAAACAAGGTGCTTTCCCAACTTCAATGACAAACGTAAATGTATTTAATTATTTCCTTTTAAATCGACTCTTTTTTTTCAACTCCGGTGAAAAATTAAATTTATATTACTTAAGTCATTGTAGCAGGGTAAAACAGTTCACCGTATATCAACCACAAAAAAAAATTAGCTTATTCTCCCTGTCATATTTGGACTTTTTCTATATCCTTTAGCAAAAGTAACAAACAATCTACACAATCTACCCTCGGATAAGCGATAATTGGCCAATCTATGAGCTTCCACTCCAATGCTTTTACATGGCACTGTTCCGAACCTAGGCGACACTCATTCAGCTTATCCAAATAGAACTGGCATTTGCCAAAATATCACTCCCATAAAAACAGAGAACACACTTAAACAGAGATCACACAACCTCACCTCAAAGATCACAATTTGGAAGAACAGACGGAACAACTTTACAAAAGCACAAAGGAAATAGCGTACGCATCAATACTTCAACAAGAGATACGTATTACCTCGAGACAATGAACACACAGCAACTGCAACAGGTTGCAAAAAAAAATACCCAGCGCTACGCTCCGCAACAATGTTCACACCACACAACTCTCCAAGACCGCACTCTCCACCACAGTGGCTGCTGCAACGCTCCTCCAATTCAGACTCAGCTTCGGTCTCACACGTCTCCTCACACAGCTCACTTGAGCTCATTCTTCTCACACCTCACCCCTGCTCTGATACCAAATCAAAGACCACACACAGTTTAACACATGAATAGAACTTGTTTTTATTCGATTGCTTGAACAGATTTTTATGCACAGCAAGGAAATTTCTGAAATTCAGTGGGTGGTGTCTTTTCCAAGAAACTTATCATTTATCAATGCATCCACCGAATTCTAAAAACTGCACTCGAGATATTTGCTGAATCCTCTAGAAATTTCTAGCTACTACATTAATGACCATGGTTAGAATTACCATTGTTTTCCAACCCATAATAAAATGCACTATAGCTAGCGAAATACGGCGTGATAACCAAAGACTCACGTACAAGAATTACACTCTTCTGGCCGCTTAAACACAGCCGCTTGATCAAAATAAATCGAAGGAAAACTCAAGTGATAACAGATCAGCATTCCTATCTTAAGGATAACAGATCACACGTCATCGCATAACTGAGACGCCACAGTTAACTAATGAAAAACGGACCAATTAGCTTGCCATTGTCATGTAGTGTTTCACAATTTGTGCAAAAGAAACCCTAATGGCATGGTCAACAAATCATCGATTGGTTTCTCGTCCGATTGGTTCCCTGTGCGGTGTGTAGAATTCGAGAAAGATCCAGCGATAAATAACTTTACCATGGGCGCTACATGCCGGTGAGCGAGGAGTAGTTCCCTAGAGAACTGGTAAACAACTTTAATCTGCAAACTTATAAACAACTTTACTCTGCAACCTTTTATAATATGCACAAATAATATAAATTTATAAACATTTTTTTTTTATTTAATTCAATACGTAATGATATAATTTAGACACTTTTATCACCTAAATTTATTAAGTTTTTTTTTTAATCAATAGACTTTATACTAATTTCAGATGGTTTAACTTCGTTTAATAATGGTTAATTTTAAAAACATAATCTTAATAATTTTTAGTTGAATGAAAATAATATTTAAAAAATAACAGGTTAATATTAACAATTTATTAATATGATGTATTTAATATGGTATGTAGTTTAGATAGTTCTAAGTCTTTGACTCCTATGTAATGGTGTGTTATTTTTAAGAATATTGGAACTTGTGCACATTTTATATTTAAGATAGCAAAGTCAACACGGCAAGCACATTTTATTGTAATAAATCTTATCCTCAAGAATATTGGAATGTGTGTAAATTGAATATGGGACATTACAAGGTTAACACTATCAAGCAAATGCCTTTTTAAGTTCTTCTCAAGAACATTAGAATGCATGCAACTAAATTGGGAGGCTAGCATGGTCAACACCACCTACTAAACACATTTTTCAAGTTATTCTGGAGAACATTGGAACGTGTGCAACTAAATATGGAGGCTATCATGGTCAACACCGCCTACCAATCACATTTTCTAGCAATGAAATTGGAGTGCATTGTTATCAAAAACATTGGAATGAATGCAAACTCAATATGGGGATGACAAGGTCAACATCATCAGGCAAACACATTTTTGGTCAATAAAATGAGCATGGTTTATTTTCAAAAACATTGGAATGTGTCCAAACTCAATATGGAGAATATCAAGGTCAATACAATGATATTGAAGTGCATTATTGTTGAGAACATTAGAATGGTTGCAAACTAGATATGGAGGATAGCCCACTTAACACCACTAAGAAAGCACCTTTTCTAACAATGAAATTACCAAAAGTAAGCAAGACATGCATGGCACAATCTCAATAATTTTGGAATTAGTGCAAACTCAATATGGGAGATACCATAGTCAAAACCACCAAGAAAGTACATTTTATTGAAATTGATGTGAATATGGAAACTCAATATGGAAGATAGTAAGGTCAACATCACCAAGTATCTTTTCTAAGAAATGTATGCCCACACAATCTCAATAACTTTAGAATTGTTACAAACTCAATATGGAGGATAGCAAGGTCAATACCACTATGCAAGCACCTTTTACAATAATGAAATAGAGAGAAGTAAGCAAGACATGCATGGCACAATCTCAACAACTTTGAAATGGGTGCAAACATGATATGGAGGATAGCAAGGTCAACACCCTCAAGAAAGTATTTTTTCTAAGAAATGCATGGCACAACCTCAATAACTTTGTTATGGGTACAAACTCAATAAAGAGGACAACTAGGTTCCCTTTTTGAAATTCTAGCAGTATGAAGGAGCGTGAAAATATCCACTCTCAATTTGACACAAGTAATGAAGGCCAACAAGAACATAAGTGTCCCAATGATAAGATCAACAATTAAAAAAAAAATACATTTTTTCAAGCTATGAGAAGAGAGCTACATAAAATAAGGTCAACATCAACATGATGTACATTTTTCCATTATGGAAATTTGTTATAGAACTAAACACAATATTGATAATGTGAACTTATCAAGGTATAAACTTATATGTAGACTTTGTTCTCATCTATAAATTGATATTGTGTATTTCAATGTCTACATAAAATAAGGCCAACATCAACATCATGTAGATTTTTCAATTATGGAATTTTGTTATAGAACTAAACACAATATTGATTATGTGAACTTATCAATGTATAGTCTTATATGTAGACTTTGTTCTCATCTATAAATTGATGTTGTGTATTCCAATGTCATGGCACCTATAAATTCTAGGACATGTAAGACACAATAGGTAAAAACAATTTTTTTTTCTTCTGAATATTGATTATTTTAATAAAGAATGTCCTACAAATTTTATGTATCAATTTAATAAAGTGAGTTCTTATATTAATTATTTTTTAACACAATCATGCATTTTCATAATTTAAATATTTAAAATTTGGAAGGTTCTTTAATTTAGATAAATTAATTATATTTATTTTATTATTTGTTAAATATTTAAAATCTAGAAGGTTCTTTAATTTAGATAAATTAATTATATTTATTTTATTATTTATCTTAGTTTTATTTGGTAATAAAAATAATGTGAATTTTGTGTGAATTTTTAGGATATGATTTGAAATCTCATAGATGGTGAGTGTATGAGTTGATTGACATAATAAATAGTAAGATCACATAGATAAGTGTAACTGTCATGAAAAAATAATAAACTAAATTATCAATGATTAAGAGAAGGGAGTCAATCACAAAGATAATAAATTGATTTGTGAATAAATAAGAAATGAGAGATAAAATAATAAACTAAATTATCAATGATTAAAAGAAAGGAGTCAATCACAAAGATAATAAATTGACTTGTAAATAAATAAGAAATGAGAGATAAAAATAATAAAATAAATTATCAATGATCAAGGGAAAGGATTCAATAACTAAGATAATAAATTGACTTTTGAATAAATAAGAAATGAGAGATAACAATATTATTAAAGGGAAAAGTTTAAGACTTAATAAGGTTAAAGATATAATGGTCAAACACTAAAGTTTAATTATAGAATTTCAGTGTAAATAAAAAATCTAACTATAATAAATAAAGAATAAAAAGTTATAATTAAATAATAATCAGAGGAAGATCGATGAGAATGTTGCATTGAAAAACATTAATAACATTAAAAATATTGTTACTTCTAAGTTCAAAGAAAAAATGTGGTGTGAGAATGATCTAGGAGCTAAAAGAAAATGAAGATATTATAAGGAGGTCATCAACCCCACCCTAGAAGATCAAAAATATCTCTCTCTTTTAACTAGCTCAAAGAAGAAAATTAAAATGAACTCTCATGAGCTCCATAGTCAATCAGGTCGTTGGGAAGTTCCTAAAACACTATGGATGGAAATGATCTATCATCTCTATGAGAATATGAACATCGAGGATGAAAATCACTTCCTCTTAGAGTGCCCCATATACAACCACATTAGATCTCAATTTCATATTTTTGTTGCAATACTGATGTTCCTAGCCTTTTAGGATGTCAAAATTATAGTGAGCTCGGGAGGCTTCTCTCCAAGCTTTTTAAGCAGAGGAATAAAACCTTAAATCAAACTAAATAATTCGTTTCTTTAGGTCCGATACACCAAGTTTGGTCTTAGGTGATGTTCACCACCACCACCACGACCACCAACAGATAATTAAACAAATTTGAAATTTAAAGATAATGTGATAATGTTAATTTATGGTAAAAAAAGAAATATATTATGAATATATATATATATATTTAATTAATTAATTTAATTAAAAATATGATTATGAAGGAATTCGAAAAGAAAGAAAGAAAGATTTATTTCTTATATTAGTTTTGCGGCGGAAATAAAAGGTTTATTTTTTTTTATTTTATGTATATATTTTATTAATAAATTTTTATTTATTTGTGGAAATTAAATATAATAATAAATCAATAAATCTATTCAAAGTTAGAAAATAATTTTGATTAATTATTACTTTGGCTTAATGGATGAGAATATTTAATATATCGATTTTTTAAATAATATTAATTTATTGTAATAAAAATAAAATCTCTATATGAATATATATAGAAATATATTAAGAAAGTTCTAAATTGGGAGAGTCAAATAGATGGACTATTATATATTAGTTGATATATTTTTTAAAATATAAATTAGATAAGGGGTGATTATGACTATACAGAAGATAATCTAGAAAGGGAAAAGAAAAAAATAATTATATATATATTATATATATATATATATCTATTATATATATATATATATATATATATATTATATTATTATTTATATATATATATTATTATATATATATATATTATATTATTTATTTTTATTTATTTATTTATTTTTTTTTGATTTGTTTATTTATTTTTTCAGTGTTACGCTTCCATTGTTTTTTGTCCATGTTGCACGAGTGAATCATAACTAGGTGCTTTCTTTTCCATAATTTGTTATGGACGTGCTCGACAAGTAACACACAACTTATCTAATCTATTTTATACTATGGGAAAGTCCTCAAAAAAATTACAATGGAAGCTAAAGTACTCCATAGTTAATCTTAGTGAAATATAATTTGTTTTTTTATTAGTAGAGCTAGGAATTAAGAGCTTAAGAGACTCTCTTTAATTCTGAAATTGAAGTTATATTCACATAGGCAATAACTTTTAAATCTTCTGGATATTTAATTTTTCTTGGTTTGAAATTTACCATTTTTAGCCTGCCTCGGAAATAAGGAATTGTTGTTAAGTGGCCACTATTATTCCTTCTCATTTCCCAGGAATTGTTGTTAAGCGACCACTATTGTTCCTTCTCATTCCCCATTTGATTATATAAATAAAAGTAACGAGAATTTACATCTTAAGCCTTAGATATATTTTCTCCCAAGTTATTCATTTTACAAACACATGAAGGTTATTATCTTTTAAGCATTCGATATCTTTTGTCAGAGGTTATTATCTGTTTTCACAGATTAGTGACCATGACATAAAAATAAAACCAAAATCATGATAAGAATTGAATATAGAAACTATTGCATCTCACTACATGTTAGGATGGTTATAGTATATTACATAAACTGGAAGTTTAAATAGTCTGGCTTGATTCTAGAAATAACCTTAGGTAGAACCTTCCATTCATCTTCATACACATTGTAGATAGCTACAAATCACAGGAAATCATCATTTCCACTTGCAACGTAAAGGAACCCGGATAGAGTAGTGGAGATTTGAATCTCCAGTGACATGGACAAAGCACCAGAGATTCAAACCTCCGGCATGTCTGTGCCATGACTCCACTTTCCAGATAGAAAAATGGTGTAGTGCCTCCACTAGGTGGAGATCAAACGCCCATGAAAACCAGCTTTCGATTGATAGAAGAGTGGAATCCCATTGTGAGTGCAGGGGAAATGGGGAAGGGGAGGAAGCATTTCACGAGTTCCTCACAAAGGGTCAAACATAGAAACAACAAATTCTAGACCATCATCAAGGTAAGTGGGATATTCCCGAAGTTCCACTATCCATATACACTGCTGCGAAGTTCCAAACTTTTTTCTATATTCATAGAACTGGGGGTGCTTCACAGGATCCTACCATCTTTTGTAAACAACTCTGAGGTTTTCATGTGGCTCATAAGGCACTCTTAGCAATCAAACTTGACCTATTTCCCATTTAAGAACAACAAAATACTCCATAACCATATGCACTATAGCTAGAGAAATTCTCTCTGATATTATGGTGTTCAAAAATTTGATTCGAGGAGAAAATTATTTGGTTTGAGGAGAAAAATAGTAGAATTATCGATATTTATGCCTCAAGGCTGAGTGAATATGAAGTTGGAAGATATAGAATTTTTGAAAGACCTACAAATCCAAGCTCAAGACAAATACATTTGTAACAAATTGAATACCACAACAGTTACTGTTGGAAAGACAAAGGAGCCAAAACACAAATTCACACACAACTCACATGAGTTGCGGCTCTTCTATTAATCATGCAAAACTTGATACTTAAAACAAACCCAGTGAACGGTATTTAAAACTTTTTGATGTTAGGTCCCTATAATACTAGTGATTCCCCCATTAATATTTTCATTGTAGCCCTTATTGTTATTTTTGTGCCCCTACTGTCCCCATATTTTTATTACTGTGCCTCATAGAAGCCCACTATTGTTATTTTTGTGCCCTTATATTATTTTTGTTATGTTGGCTTTGATTATATTGTGACCCCTTAGCATCCTATACATAGAAATGAGGTTTTGTCATTTGTATCATCTAAGAGTTGTACAACTGTTCAATGTAAATGAGGTTTCCCCCTCGAAAAGACTAATTTTGAACTCCTTGATCTATATTTTCTATCTTTTTGTGAGCTGGTTTCATAACATTTGGTATCATACCTTTGGATTCTACTCTTTCGCTACTACAAATAGGTCATCGTGGAATTGTCGCTATAACTTTTTCTTTACAAAGTTTCAGAAGCTAAAACAGAAACCCATTTGAGTCGAATTTGTTATGAACCCCAAGTCTAAATTTCATATCTGGTCTCACTACATTTTCGGAGATATGATCTGAGGAATTTAGGGCTTTTTTCCAGACTTTCCAATTACATTCCAAATAGGTATCCTTGGGAAAATCATCATAACTTTCTCTATGAGAATCAGATTGAAATTTCGTAAAATTTATAGAACAAGGATGACCTATAATTTTTTGTGTATCATTTTTAGATTTGAAGGTCGAGGCAGTGACATATGGCATGTTGTACTATTTTGATCTACTGAAAAATTATATAATCTGGTCATTTTGTGATATTGGGAATAACTCTTTCTTGGAGAATCCAATTTTGATCAGGCTGGTGGCTTTAGAAAGAGGACTGAGATGGTTACCGCTGGTAGGAATTTCAGACCTTGGAGATCTGCAATTACAGAGATACAACAGATTCAATATTGAGCTTCTATAAAGTGAAAAAAGGTGTGTAGTCCTTTTAAACTTGTGCATAAGTTTAGGTTGAAAAATTAGTTTGAAGTTCAAAGGGCATAAGGAATCATAATTATTATTAATTGAAGCTCTAAATAAAGAAAATGGAAACACCTAGTAAGCAACCTGAAAGTTCTAGCATGACTCGTGAATAAGAGGAATAAATGCAACATGATATATCAAAATTACTAGATCAAGTGCAACAAATTTCACTCTCACAAAAGGTAATAGAAGCTATGATTGATGGTTTAAAGAAAGGCGTGGAAGCTAAGAAGAATGGCGTGGAATCTAAGATCAATGGAGTGGAAGCTAATATGAATGGTGTATCAAAGGCATTGCAAGTAAATGGATGTAAATTTCTCATTGTTGGGGGAAATTACCCTCGCAACATTTACCATTGAAAATGGATACCTTTTATCCTAGCTCCTGACACAAATATAAATTCAAATGAAAGGTTAACCCTGTATTTCAGAGTTTGAATGTCTTGTGATAAAAAACATCTTTGTCAAAAATATCCAAGGAAAAACTAAGCAAAGAGTAGAAAGAAGATTTACTTGTACGAAAGGCACATTTTGAAACTTTCACTCGAACCCTGTTTGTTTTCTGTAAGATCAAGATTTGGCTTTGAGTTTCCACCTTCCACATACTGAACTTGCCATTTATCAAAGAAAGTGCTTATTTTGGATGTTTTTTCTTCCTCATATTTAGGCATAATGTGGGCCTCAACAGCCTGGGAGGGAAAACAAAAACAAACTTCTAGGAGAAGAATTTTTCCCATATTTATGCTCATTCATAGATTTAGAATAAAACCCACGGAATTCGAAGACTAGCCAATAAAGGGCTAGTAATAGGGATGTTTTAAGTAGTCTGATATATTCGAGAGTTTAAACACTATCACTTGTAGCCATGGTTTGCATTCACCAAGCTACTCTCGAAGACTTGCCTTCCATGAAAACATGTAATTTGATGTGTATGCCAAAGAATTACTAAATGAAGTATTGTCTTTACCATATCCTCTTATAGCTGCAACTTCCCTATGTGGTATAGAATTACAATAAGAAGATTATGGGCTATGCTCTCGCGAAAATGGCCAAGGAATCCACAAAATTCCATGGCCATATAAATTATTTGGCCTTCTTGTGCATGCATAGGAAACTGGGCCTCACAACAAAGCTCATGACGGAAGCACAGAAGCTTTTGCATGAGGTTCTTAGGTTGAGTATGTTTTTCTCCATGTCTACAAGAGAAACCGAGTAGTATTCCATTTGTATAACCATACACTAGACTCTAGAATCAATGATATCAAGGCTAAGTACTATGTGAATGGCAACGATCCTTATGCCATGTGAAAATAGTTGAAAATGAAGTCAGAAAGTAAGCATCGTCATTTTGGGGGATGTTGCAGTGGACATGGAGACCGAAAATCATAGGTTGCAAAGGTTAGAATGAACAAGGAATTGGAAAGTTGGAAACTTCAAATATTGGTTGAAAACTTGTAGTCCACAACACATTTTGTTTTGTGTTTGTTTGATTTATTCCTTCCTTTTATGTGAGGTGGGCTAGATTTACATTTTTACGAATTTCATTAAAATAAGATTTGAATTTGTCCTTGGTGGAATTCAAGTACTTCTTCTACAATTCGGTGCAATGATTATTCTTTGGTGGTTCTTACTCTTTGTTTGTGTACTAAGATGGATTCCAAATTATTGTTGGCTTATATATGTGGTGATGAATGCCTCATATCTTGGACCTTGAAGGATGTAACTAATTCGTTTTCTAGGAAAAAAGATAAAAAAGATCATGCTTGGCCTAAGTGTTGCTTTGATAATTCTCGAAGATGATGATGTATTTTCTAGTTTGACAATGTATTTTCTACAAGGACATGGTCAACAAATCATTGCGATTTTTCTACAAGGTAACCATATAAATAAATTATTTAGCAGATCACATTGACCATTGTGGTATATCCTCTGCCACTGAGTAATTGTATAAATAAAATGAAAATATTAAATGATTACAAAGGATTGGTTGTGCTCTTATCTATTTTTATCTAAATTTTGAATCCATATGTATTATTGGTTTGGATTGATTAAATTATGTTTAAATTAAGTTCAACTATTGATTTTAATTTTAAGTAAAGAGGTCTTCTCTTTCAAACTTGAATCATTGTAAAAAATGTGATTGGTTCATCTTTTGTTTAACTTTTTGTCAAAACTAAAATCTATGGTTATATCTAAATTCAATTATGGATTTGAATTCCATGCCTAGATCTCAAATAGCTTCAAAGTAAAATAAACCAAAAATATTCTTTCTTAGTTGAAATACCTTCTAGTTGCTTATGAGAAGTTTGTATTGTACAACAAAGGTTAAAGTTGGGGAAACATTAGACAAGAAATCTCGTAGAAATCTCTAATAATCTCAATCTTCCCTTATCTAGGTAAAGCATAAGAATATTTTTTTAAATGTGTTCGAGAGCTATTAACTCTATTTTTGCATTAGTGTTCCCACTTCAATGCGGGGAGCCATCAAAATTGACCAACACATACATTATGTTACAATTTTGTTGAGACCAAAGGAGATACATTTCTAGTGACATTTGAAAAAAAGGCTAACCAAGTCTTGCTTTCTTAGTTTTTCACATACTTCAAAGCACTCGTTCCATCACATTTAGCCAAAGTTTCCTTAACATTTTATCCTTTGGAATTTTTTGTAAGTGCTTATGCTTTCACCTTGAGGAACGAATAAGGTCCTCCTTAACTTATTCATAGTGTTTCCTTTCCCCAATTCAAATATTGCACATGATTCCTCATTTGATCCTTTATCTCGATTCAACTTTATTCCCAAATTATGTTTTCCTTCACCTGTTCAAAATGTTCTCTTGACCTGATTCTTAAATCAGGGCATTCTTTGCTTGATTCACTTTTTGCCTGGTCTGATTTGAAAGATCAACATCAAGATACATTTCCGAAATTAGGGCCCTTCTTAATTAAGTTCGAATGTGTTCAAATGCATACATAAAATATTACACAAAATAATGTAGGAACTATTGTCTTCCACATTCTCCCATTCCTCCTATTGACATTCCTTCGCACTGCTCAGTACAAATTCTCAGTACAAGTGCTAGTGATACATATCACTTCACTACATATTATGATTTTGTCCTTCCATACATTTTCCATGAAACATTCTAGCAGATTGTTAAACAAAGTCCTCTGATTTTTATTATATCCAAGGATCCAAGATAAAAATGGAGAAATGTTTGCTCTTCAAAAGAAAAACCAACCAAATAAAGCAAAAAGCACCCACTAGTTCACGTCCTCCATGACTCCAAAATGAAAAATCCCCCAACTATTCGGAAATTCGGAATGAGACCACGTACACACCTTATTAAAGTCGAACCCATGACCACCACCACCGCAACATGTATAATTAGACTATCTGGTATAGACAACGTACAACCCAACAATTCACATTTTTTTAATAATGAAAAATATTAATGCTTTATGGTATAAAAATGTACTCAGCAAAACAGTAACAACAAATAATAGAAATTTTGAATATTTTAAATTCACTATCACATTGAAAATGACTAGTATGGAAATCCTCAAAATGACTTCCTTTGTCTTCTAGTTTTCCTTATTCATTCTCCAACGATCTTCTTCTTCGTGGTGGGGCTTCTTGGAAGCAACCACAGGGGCACCTCTCAGAGATTTTCTCAGTGCAAGAGTGGACTTGGCAGGAGTCAATGTCTTGATTGGTTTCGACTTCTTTTCCTTTGAAGACGAGGGTTTCTCCTTTACTGAAACAACATAAACGATGTTCTGAACCTTTGGGATAGAAATTGGAGGAGCTAGAGTTGAGGCTCGAGGCGGAGGGGAGCTGATTTCCATTCAAAAACCACCTTTCTGTTTAGTTTATAGATTTCCATTCGGAAACTGCTTTTCTCTTTAGTTTACCAATGGTCTTTGTCTTCAGACTTTCACACCAAAATTGTTTTTTTGATTTTATGTTTTTTTCATTATGTGCGCTTAGAGGCCTCTTTGGAAGCTGCCCTCTTAGTCTTCCTTAAATAATTTGTAGTGACTACAATTGATATTACAAAATCCAGGCTCTCAATGAAACTCCAATTGGCTTATGTAGTGTGATAAGTGATAAGTTCGAAGTTCCTGCCAACGACCAAATATCTTGGCCAATTTTGTGGCAAAATCCAGCATGAACGCCTATAGGCCAGTTCGAGAAAGATGTTGTAAGGCGAGCAGTCGCATTTTTGGATGGAGCAGTGACTTAAATTCCTATGTGTTAGCCCTAAGGCAATGGGCCAGGGATGCGGTTGCATGATGATCTCATCGCATCGAAAAACTTGAAACCTAGGGGAGAGCTCCCACTAATTGAATGGGTGCATGTCAAGTTGCCCTCATGCCACTCTGGCACCTCACTCTTAGTATGACATATGCGATACACATGAAATGACCTATTGACATCATATATTCACTCGTTTGGCATGTGGAGGCAAGGTTTAGGGTTTATAACACGTACAACCATGTGCCTTGTTCTGTGTTGTGTTCATTTTTATTTGGGTCATGTTCTTGTCTATTCACTCTGATGGGTAGTTGTGTGCCACTAGTCCAATGATGGTCACTGCCATTACAATCATCGTTGATGCAGGTAGTGGTTTCAATGATGCGGTTGGTGCTTTATGGACCAACAAAGGTGGTCGTGCTAGAGATTGTTCGGTTCTTTTCATCTGTTTTCTCTTGCTTTTTCCATTGATTTTTCTTCTTTTTCTAGTGGTATGGGCTTGTTATTCGTCTATGTTTCCCCCTGTGGCAGATTTAGCTTGCCTCGGTGTTGGAAATGGTTTTTTCACTCTTCAAATAGTTTTTTCAGGTTTGTAGTTAAATTTATGAGCTTCAATTTCACATTTTCTCTGTATTTTTTGGGATCTCTAACCATTTTGATGCTATCTTGTAGGTTGTTGCAATCTAAGCTACTATTTTTGGAGCATTTGGGGTTCTTGTGGCTTTCTGGCATGGAGAAAAACCAACAACTAGACATAGAAGGTAGGACATTGTCCTACTAGCCTGAATACTGTGTTTTTTAACACATTTAGCCAAAATTGGATTATTGTGCCTTTATAATGCTTGTGTATGTGTTTTTAAACACCTTCACCTGTGTGGGTTTTGTGGGTTTTGGATAATTTAAGGGTTCTCAGTTTTGTTCGTTGGGTTGTGGGTTTTCAGTTTTGTGGCATGTTGTATTTACGGCCATATCTCATGGTTCTTTGTCTGGGGACATCCTCCTGAGTGGTTTTCACTTTTGGCATGAGTGGTTTTCGCTTTCAGCATGAAGGTTCGAGTCCAGAATGTGGGTTAATTTTGTGAGTTATCTATGTTTCCTTCTGAGAATGGGATATGTTGGAGTAGCATCAATGGGCTCTAGTCTTGTGTCAGTATTGGTTTCTATGTGAGTTAGTGAAGTGCTATATTTCAATGTTTAGGATGGAGCTTAAAAACATCTTAATAGGTTGTGAAATTATTTTAAGATAGAATTCAAAAGATGACAAGCTATGAAGATAATCGACCACGGTCAAAATTGTTAGTTATCTAGGTTGCCTTATGAGAATTGGATATGCTGGAGTGAAATTGATGGGCTCTAGTCTTGTCTTGGTATTAGTTTCTATGTGAATTACTGGAAGTGTTATATCTCAATGTTCAGGTTGGAGCTTGTCCAATTGAAAAAAGATATCTTTTTGGATTTTGTTTCTTTATATTATGACTTTCTGTTTGTTTATATTATGACTTAGAGGAAGCTTTGTATATCTCATGACTTAGTGGAAGTGATGTATATCTCAATCTTCAGATTTGATCTTGTCCTTTTGAAAAATATATTTTTCTTTTCGAGTTTGGTTTGTTTAGGATTTTGGGTTATGTCTGTTTAAGTTTTGAGCTAATGGAAGTGATATATATCTTAGTGTTCAGGTTCATGTTGAAACTTGGCCTTTTGAAAAAAAAAATATTTTTGGGTTCTCTTGCGTGAGTGTTGGTTTTTGTGTGAGTTAGTGAAGTGCTATATTTCAGTGCTTAGGATGGAGCTTAAAAAAATCTTTAGAGGTTGTGAAATTATTTTCGGCTAGAATTCAAAAGATGACAAGCTATGAAGATAACCAGGAATAGTCAAAATTGTTAGTTATCTAGGTTTCTTTCTAAGAATGGGATATGCTGGAGTGGAATCGATGGGCTCTCGTCTTGTGTCAATATTGGTTTCTATGTGAGTTAATGGAAGTGTTATATCTCAGTGTTCAGGTTGGAGCTTATCCAATTGAAAAAGGATATATTTTTGGCTTCTACTTGTTTATATTATGATTTTCTATTTGTTTATATTATGACCTAGTGGAAATGTTGTATATCTCATCACTTAGTGGAAGTGTTGTATATCTCAATGTTCAGGTCGGATCTTGTCCTTTTGAAATATATATTTTTCTTTTTGGGTTTGGTTTGTTTAGGGTTTTGGGTTCTGTTTGTTTAATTTATGAGCTAATGGAAGTGTTTTATATCTCAGTGTTCATGTTTACGTTGGAGCTTGTCCTTTTGAAAAACATATATTTTTGGGTTCTCTTGTGTTAGTATTGGTTTCTATGTGAGTTAGTGAAGTGCTATATTTCAGTGTTAAATATGGAGCTCAAAAACATCTTTATAGGTCGTGAAATTATTTTTTGCTAGAAGTCAAAAGATGACAAGCCATGAAGATAACCGACCACAATCAAAATTGTTATTTATCTAGGTTTCCCTCTGAGAATGGGATATGTTGGAGTGGAATCCATGGGCTTTGGTCTTCTATTAGTATTGGTTTCTATGTGAGTTAGTGGAAGTGCTATATCTCAGTGTTCAAGTTGGAGCTTGTCTAATTGAAAAAGGATATATTTTCAGCTTTTGTTTATTTATATTATGATTTTTTGTTTGTTTATATTATGACTTAGGGGAAGTGTTGTTTATATCATGCCTTAGTGGAAGTGTTGTATATCTCAATGTTCAGGTTGGATCTTCTCCTTTTGAAAAAGATATATTTTTGGGTTCTCTTTGGTTATTGAGGGGAGAGCTCAATCTACCTTCTGTCTTGGGAAAATTTAGTGTTTCTTCAAAAGCATAACCCTCTAGACCTAGTACCTAGTCTAGAAACAACAGACAAAGTAATTCATCATTTTTCCTATAATTAACATATAAGAGAAAGAAGAACAAAGGTACCAACCTATAACTTTCACTCGATCCCTCTCTCCTTTGACTGATTTTTCCACTCTTTTTCGTACTTAACTGGCTTGGAAAGTACCTACACACAAGCTGAGATAGAAATCCATCAAAGCATACAAAAATGACAATCTATTAACTAAACATATCATTGAATCAACAATACAATATACATCATATATAAACACATGAATGGAAAAAGCTGAGAATTCTTTATTAATAGAAGGAAAGATTACAACCCATGTAGATGCATGATTGATTCAGTGTCATCCTTCCAGATTAAAACCCTTCTCTCCTCATGAAGTAACAATTTGACATCATCACAATACTCTTGCACGTTTCACTCAATCAACATTTCCTTAGCTCAAGAATTTCCATCCTCCCCAAGCCTTTGAAGGCTTGGTCCATTTGTAGCTGAATGGAGGAGGTTAAGCCATTAATGGCCCTCATGAATGCTTTGCCAAAATTGGGAGGTGGTTCCGTGGAGGAAGGGATAATGGATTAAGGTTCATTCATCTCCTTCCTCATCCAAAAGTGAGCCCATTCCATCTAAAAAATTCCAGAAGCATCCATTGGATAAGGAATCCAATGGATTCATTTCAAAAATTGGATGAATCTCACTCAGCGCAGGTGAGACAAAGGCTAAGTGCGATGCATAGCACCTAGTCAGTATAGCTCCTATAATGCATTGCAGCCTGATAAAGGGCCACCTATCATAATATCTCTAGGGACATTTTTTGGATGAATGATGACATGGAAACTCTTGGGAAGAAAGCATGATGTAGGTTAACTTCATTAGGGAATGAAAACAAATGAATTAGGGGTTGATGTACCCTAATAATAAGGATCTGAAATTCGGGGTTCATGTGCCCAAATGTCCCTATAATAATTGCCCCCTAAAGCATGAAGTTGAAGATAAACATCTCAAGTGAGATGCTTTACCACTTGGAGAGAAGGTTTCAAAATGGAAGGAGACCTGCATCAGTTGCAATACATATATCATGATACTTCGATTTTTTCTCACAATTTTGTCGAGGGAAGGCATACCCTTGCTCAGATTTATAAAATTTCATTACTTGTACAAATATAGTCGTCTATATATGTAGACATATGAGTGGATGACCATGGATGTAAGGCCATCGTACAATTAATATATTACTCCTGAAAAATATATCGCAGCACGGATGGATGAAACTAGATCCGGGGTCTTCAATCTCATTCAATCTTTCACTCAAGTAAAATTATAACCATGTGAATAGATGATCTAAAGTCAAACATGGAGAGACATCATCTGATTACTAGCCAATGATGTAAGCCAATAACAGACACAAGAGGAATCACCAATAATGGTAATGACCCTCAAGGTACTGCAGTACATTTCGCAAGGTGTGAGTAAATGATTTGAAGTCGAACACCAAATGAAGTATTTCGGTCGAACGCCAGTGATGTCAACCTATTGCTCAAAGCGAGAAACCTGCCATTGATGTATGCAAGCCTCAAGCTACCGAAGGGGTGTTTCTAAGTCAACTTCTTGTATGATGTGTTGATGTTGACAAGACGCAACTCATCACATGAGGGCCTTGAAGAATCCCACATCAACAACGTGAAATGAGGTAAATTATTTTTGGAGATGAAACATTCACACAAGGTTCAGGAATGGTAGACATGAAAATGAGGGTTTACTGTATTGTAAAGGATGAAGTTTTGAACTGAATGACTTCTCTTGAACATATTGGCGACAATGAAGTGAATTGATAGCATTGACCCAAAACAAAGTGATGGATTGTATGACAGACCAACGTTATGATAACAATCAAGCTGAATGACCCAACTCACATAGTCACGATCATGAAGTGAAAGTGTCATGTTCAAGAGCGGCTTGCTACCATAAAGTGTTCCTAGATTTTCCCATTTTACCAAGT
The DNA here is from genome assembly GCA_000404065.3 of Pinus taeda. Lineage (NCBI taxonomy): Eukaryota > Viridiplantae > Streptophyta > Pinopsida > Pinales > Pinaceae > Pinus > Pinus taeda. The sequence goes on along the minus strand of APFE030772949.1, from coordinate 81,505 downwards.
CATTTTTGACTAGTACCTCTTTATTTTATATCAAGCTTGAGGAGGATAACATATGTTGCTTGTATAATTCCACCCTTCGGGTGAATCCATCGCTATTTGATGTTTTAACGAGTCTAGCAAAGGTGAAACTCGGTCTTGTCTAGATGGACAAGTTTGTTGTTATTTAATGTTTTTGAATGAGTTTAATGATAAAGATAACTCGACCCTTTTCACATTTAGAGAGTTGAAAAAGTGACGAAAAGAAAACTCTAAAAGTTCTTTTTCATACATTTGTCTCTCAAGCCCGAAAAAGCATAAAACAATACAAGAGAGAACCTATTGATCATGTTTGAAGAATGAGTACCTTTTTCATAGTTAATCTATCCCAGACCGAAGAAGGGATAAAACTATACTGAGTAGATATCGATTCTAATCCATTAACAAACTAAAAACGACAAGTGCTCGACAATCTTTTCATGTTTAGAGAGTCTAAAAAGGGCTTAAAGGGACTTCATTTTGAGGAATGAGTGGTGTCTAGGGTATCAATTGGTTCCGGTGATGTTAGAACTTCTCAAAACATGTTTATTTATGTGAAGAGGCTAGCTAATAAGACCACTCATTGCAATTGTTCCTCAAAAAAGGTAAGCAAACCAAGTGAAAGCATAAGATCAGCTAAATGGATGGTGGCGATGGATGAAAACAACCAAGGTTCATCCAATGAAAAGGTGGATAGAATGGCAATCACAAGGATTAAAATGGAAATGGGTTCATTTTTACACAAGCTTGAACCATAGGGAACTATGTTTGGGTTCGGTTTCATGTTTACACAAGCTCGAAATGAAAAACTATGCTTGGCTTTAGTTTCATTTTTACACAAGCTTGAAAAAAAACTATGCTTGAAACTAGTTTCATTTTTACACAAGCTTGAAATGAGGAAAAACTTTGCTTGAAACTGGTTTCATTTTTACACAAGCTTGAAATGAGGAAAAACTATGCTTGAAATTGGTTTACATGCCCCTAGCATGATGCAAGGGAGATTCTCCTGTAACCAGATGGAAGTCACTGCGGTGAAGTAGGACGGTTATCCAACACCTTTTTGGCGTCATCCAGATAGGGACAAAGGTGAATGGGGTGATTTCCTTCACATAACCTATAGGGAAACTTAACTTTACACTAGGTGCATGCCCCCCAAGCTTCATTACATTCACCCAAGTAGACTACTCGTGGCTAACGGGTGGATGGAATGAATGTTCATTTACGAGATCAAGTGAAGGACTCGGCAGGGATTTTATGAGATATTCTCAAAGACTCAAATTGGAACTTTTCTCTAGGGGTCCTTGTTTCATTTTTTAATGAGCTTGACACAAGACAAGGAACTCTGCTCATGGACCTGTTCCATTTTTTACCAAGGTTGACACAGTAAAATAACTATCCTCGAATTCCTTGTTTCATTTTTAACGAGGTTGACACAAGACCAGGATGTATCCTTGTACTCCTTGTTTTATTTTTTAATGAGGTTGACACAAAAGAAGGAACTTTCCTCATGGACCTGTTTCATTTTTTAATGAGGTTGACACAGTAAAAGAACTATCATCATACTCCTTGTTTCATTTTTTTGACAAGGTTGACACAAGACAATGAACTATCCTCGGATTCCTTGTTTCATTTTCTAATGAGGTTGGCACAAGACAATGAACTATCCTCAAATTCCTTGTCTCATTTTTTAATGAGGTTGACAGAAGAAAACAAACTATCCTCAGGGACCTGTTTCATTTTTTAATGAGGTTGACACAAGACAAGGAACTATCCTCGAATCCTTTGATCACAACTCATAAGAGGTCATGAAGGAGAGGTTTGGTTCTAATGCCCCAAGTACACATTGTACAACATCACTGAATTGGTCGTTAGTTGATGTATGTATGGAACATGTTGCCACATAATTAACCTGTGGCGGGGATGATACCATTGGTGCAAAAGGACCAATTAGGGAAGATGGTTGACTGGAAGCCATATTTAGACCGGGAAATGAAAGTCGGCCAATGGTGACAATCCTGCCTTCATGCGAGAAACAAATCACTCGAAAGAGTGTTGAAACAATAGCTCCCATGTCATAAACATAGTCATGCCCAAGTAGTAAGTTGTAATATAAAGGTCCTAGGACTAGCATCATGTTCAGATAAATGGTTTTTCCTTCAAAAGTAATGGGTAACCAAGGGAGGATCCCTAATGGTCGACTCATTCCTTTGTTAAAAGCCAACAGATTCTGTGTAACTAGCACACGTAGTTGTGAACCGAGTTCTGTCCAAGCATTTGAGGAAAGGATTCTCACAGATGCACCTTCATCTATGATAGTTCCCTATATAATCATATTACAAACTTGTACTATGATCTAGAAAGGCACATAAGAAGGAAGGTAGAATCCCGCTAGTCGATTCCAATCCAAGGAAGTGACTAGACTACTTGGAAGGGGTACTGTAGAAACGGGAGAATTAACTCCTTGAGTTACAAGAACTGGACGATTTTCCTCCTGTCTTGATGGAACAGGAGGACTACCCCCAAGTTTATTAGAATCTGATAAAACAAAAAGAACTTGAGTGGTATCATGTTCACTCTCTTCAAGAAAGCTACACTTAGTTGAAGGTGAAATCGAGTCAACTGTTAGCTCAACCTAGTGATTTGGGTTGGTTATAGACTCGGAGGATTCACTTTTAGAGAAAGTGGGTTTGATCGACAGTTGATTTAAGTTAGTGAATTGATTAACTAGTGAAGGATTTAGGGATAGTTTCATGTAACTAGATGGAAGTCATTGTGGTTAAGCAGGATGGTTACCCAACACTTTTTTGGCCTCATCAAGATAGGGACAAAGGTGAATGTGGTGATTCCCTTCACATAACCTACATGGAAACTTAACTTTTCCCTTCTTTTCATGATCTTTATTGCCACTAGTTGATGGTATGTCACCAACATGATCTCTAGATGTTGATGACACAGGATGATGTGAATGAGAAGACCATTCTTCTAAGATCTGAGGAATATCAAGACAATTTCGAAGAAGATGGTTTCTCGTACAAAGTTTGCATGGGTATTGAACTTTGTGAGGCTTAATGGACGGTTTCTAATCAGATTTTTCATTCAAAGCAATGGTTGTTTGGCTGCCCCTCTATTGAATTTGCTTCTTCCTCTTCTTCTTTTGCTTAGCGTTCTGGTTACTAGTACCAATACTTTCACGAGGCGAAGAGGAAAAAGGGGAGGAAGAAATAACCGAGGAAGAAGAAAAAGGGTCAACCTTAGGATCAACTGGAGGTTGATTTTGTCCAGTTGGAGGTGTACTTGATTGTGGAGAAATCACAACATTTTGAAGCAAGGAGGCTGGAAACAACCATACTCGCAAGCCAATGATAAATCTTGAAAGGAACAATGTAGCCATATAAGGAGCACCAATATTTCTGAAAGGAGGAAAAGGACTAGGATTCCCATCAAAAGGAATTCCTTGATTGGTGGACTCTGGATTTGTCGCCATATGTTTCAACCTAAGATCAACTAAGGACGATTGTGGAGGATGTTATCCATGATCAATTAATTTTTACGACATTGGAACACAACTTTTCTTCTTCATTTTTAAAGAGTCGAGAAAAAACAAAAGATGACTCTAGTCACCTTCCATGTTTAAAACCTGAAGGGACAAGTGCTCAGATGATCTTTTTATAGTTAAAGAGTCAAGAAGAAAGGAAAGTGATTGCTCTAGAGATACTAGACAAGAGGGTTTACCAAACTAATCACAAAACTCCAATATACACCTTGGTGGTAAATGAAAGATAAATTACCAAGTATTTACCATACGATAGTCAGTGTTCATGAATGTTGTGTTCGGTGCATTGTGATCGGTAAGGCAGCAGACTCAGCTTCCTAGGGATGAAGGATTTCAACCTATTGGAGTCTCCCACTATATACTCAACGGTATAGGGATAACACGTATGTACTAGTACTTATCAAATCAGAGAGGAAGAATCACCCAACCTGAATGAAAATGATAGCCACTAGGTTTAAAGATGCCAGAACACGTCTCTAGCCTATACCTATAGATGTTTTTCATTTAGTTCCAATGCTTTATTAGATTTATTGTTGTAAATTTTAGGATGATCTTGCTTAAAATTTGACTTTGAAGGTTCACCACGAGATGTTTTCGAAAATTCCTAAAAATTCCACGAGAATGAGAAGCATTCTTTTCACTTAATTTCAGCAATGAAAATCCTAGCTATGAGGGATAGAGCATATAAGTGCTTTTTGAACAAACAACAAAGAGAAAAAACTAATGCAATTCACTAAACCATTCCTTTCAAGCATACACAAACTCTTTTCAATGCAAATTGCATGTATTTATTTTCAGTTTCTCTTAATATGAATGATGGAATAAGAAAAACTAATGCACAAATGATTCAGATATTATTTTCATTAAAAAATGACGATTTATGACAATTTCTTTTAAACGGAAAGGAAGACTATATGACACTCTCAATTTTAAAGAAATGAAGATTTTTCGACACTTTAAATAAAAATACAAATGAAATGCACAAGTAAATCAATCAATTATCTATGAAGGAAGACTATACGACACTTCATTATTCGAAGAAAATGACAACTTTACGACACTTTTCTATGGACAAAAATAATCGATCAAAAACTTACTTTGACTATAGACTGATAATGACAAAGAAAACATTAAAAAAACATTGTAATATCCCTCCCCTTAATAATAAATAATAAATAATAATAAATAAATCATAAATCATAAATGTTAAATAATAAATGATATTAAAAATATACAAGAAAATAAATAAAAGTAATAAAAATAAAAATAGTAATAACCATAGTAAGCTCTAAATAAGAATAAATAGAAATAAAACAAGAAAACTATCAAAAAGAAGAAAATAAAACAAGAAAGCTAAAAATCAAAAGAAAGTTGCATGGAGTGTGTGCATGTGGTTCCCCTTCCAATGTTTGTTCTATTTAATAGATGGTGTGGAAGATGATAGGCATTCCTGCATTCAATCATTCCGAGATTCCATCTTTCATTCTCTTGGGAGAATGGTGTTCTAAGACTTAGGAGTCATTGGCAGTAGCACATTGATTGAGGGCTCGGGAGTGGCAAGTTGTAGCAAATCCTTGCACAATTGAGCCTGCAGTTGGGTGGAGAGTTGTCCCCAAAACCTTGTTGCGGTAAGCCTACTTCTACCACAGGTAAGCACAGGTAAGCACGATTCATAGTTTGAATTTAGTTAATTAATTACATTTTTATTTGGCTAGGTAAGGGCCACTCCGATTTAAATTTAATGTTAATAAGTTAATTAGATATTTATTTTGGGTTGTTACATGTGGCATGAGAGCAAGTTTCAACCCTTAGGGCCTATGGGCATCTTTAAAAAAAATATATTTATTCTGTTAACTTGACTTGTTTTGAAAGTTACATAATCGTTACTTCCAAGAGGCCGCATATTTTTACAAACCCTCGCTATACAAGTTTCTGCCATTTTTTTTTTTTGATGAACTTGTTGTAATATAATAATTATTATAATTGAAGGTTTGCTTTCGTTTTGGCCGTCACCATGTAATTAATGTGTTTGAATATATGTTTATGGGCGGGATCATGGGCAATCAAAAGAGAGTGTTGTGTTTCAATTTATTTCGATGTTGATAAAAAAAAAAAAAAAAATTGTTTCCAATGTTCCCCTTACTTATATATTCCCGGTTTGCTGTAATTGTAGAAGATACCCTAGATTTATGTGATTGTTTCGATTTTGTATGTTATGGTATATTATCCTTCATATAATTTCTGGTAGGTTTGGCAATGTTTCTTTTTATTATTGTCGGGTTTTGCAGAATTAGGGCATTGTTTTTGAAAAATAAAGTTCATGCATAACCTTGCTTGGACAGTGGCACTGTTTCATTATGTTTGTCATTGGACAGGAGGACTATGAAGGAGATGAGAACATACAACATGCATTTCACTAGTGCCCTTTGGAATCCTTAAAATTTTCAAAATCTATAAGTAGGAATTGTTAAACAACATATAAATGGGCTTAAAGCACATAGAAATAGGCGTTAATTAGTAAGAAATATGTTGGAATAGAAGGTTAACCAAATTCATTATACTTTGGATGTTTTATCATTGAATATGATGATATAGGATAGTCAAATTTACTTTCAATTCGATCATTGATTTGACGTTCCATTAGTTGAGTAGTTAGGTGAAGAAATTATGTTTCCATTCTGATAATAGAATAGCATTATGTGGATAGTTTAAGATTAGGAAAGTAAAATTGGCATCCTTATAGAGCTCACCTAAAACAACAAGACACAATAAGATCATATAAATTTTTTGCTGGCTGTCTTTTAAGCCATGGTTAAACATGTTTAGTTTTGTGAAATTATAGGTTTTTGTGAGTGGAATTTTGGTTTCTGAAAATCTATTCGTATCTAATTTATGTGATTAGGATTATATTTATTGTACTTTGAAGAATGAAGACTTTTTTTTTTGGATATACGTTGGTAAATGTCTAAAAAATGATAAAGTTATTAGTTTTAGTTATTGAAACTGTAAAGTTGTTTTAATGCAATTTACTCCAATCTTTGTAGAAATTTACTGTACAACTGACATGGTATTGTTGGTGATTATTTCAAAGTGTTTGTAGACTACTGTAGGTTGAAGATTAATGAATTAAACAACAAAATTCTCAAGTGATAGTGAATTAAATGACATAATTTTAAAGTGATTCTTTTAGTGTTGGTTAGTGTCGACTGGTCCATTCCACGAATACTTGGAGTGATTCATTTAAGAGATGATATTTAATTTTTAGTTTTTATTTAATGGCAATTTTTTTAATCTATATTAATTTACCTAACTTTATTACCTTTGTTTTGATTTTGAAAAATAAATTTACTTTCATGTTTTTAAAGTGTAAAATATTAGATTTATGAATTGACAAAAAAAAAATTGTGAATATGCCATTTATATTTTACTAATTGCAAAAAAAAATTGATTAACCTATAATTTACCATCAAATAATTGGGAACTCACATTGGTGGATGTTCAGATATTTATCCTCCAGGTTTAAATGCTGAGTACTTCCAACCTTTCAGATAAATCTGTGATTCCACTTTGTGTCTGCTTCTTTTAATCTTTTCCAAGCTCCTCACCCCACCTCCACCTCCAGGGTTTTACACAAATATCCAATTCCAAAATTTTTATTATTGCAATATAATTATAAAAATTATAGGTGCTAGCTGAGAATCGTCTCATGGTTTTGTCAATTTACTGTTTTGTAAGTATAATAGATTATACACTTGGAGATAATGGATAAATTTTTTCAAAAAGTTTTTAATTTTCAATATGTATGAGTTGTAGTTGAGTCAAATTTTTTATAATCAATTATTGTGTCTATAGAGTCAATAAATCCCATTGCTATATAATTATGAATGAGACCTATTGTGATATATTTGAAGTTTTGTTATTGCAGAGAAAACACTTCCTAATTAAAGTCGTGCACAAAAGCATATATTTAAGTGAAAATATTATGGACTATTTCAAATGTTTTTAGATATTTTTCAAATCAACTAAACCATACAAAATAATTATTGTAATCACATATAGAGAGAACACTTACTCATTTTAGTTTTTATACAAAATATTATTGACTACTTAAAAAGAATTCAAAACATTTAATCATGTAACAGAATTACTATAAAAGAATGGCAAGGCACATCAGAGATATGTCTCTTCTTTTACCATAGGCAAATTGAACCAAGGGGTAAATATTCTCACTAAAATATATCCAAGTTTCTAATAATTTGTATACCATGAATCGGAATTAATCTCTCGAAAATATAATTTTTAAAGGCTTGGGCCAGAGCACTCTGCATGTATAAGCTTTGCCCATGGTGCTTACCATATTTCTGCCAACCATGTTGCCTAGATGTTCTGAGAAAATAATTCCAATTACGTGTTCTTATTTGCAAGGTGTTATAATTGTAAATTTAGGTGTCATAATTAGTTTTAGTTTAGTTTTGGTTGTTGGAAAAAGCACCATACCTTTATGGAATCTGTGATTTCCACTCTGAGGATCATAGTTACTGGTTTGGAACATTTACCAACACCTGCGGGTTACTTGGTGTAATGGAAAACGTCTTCATTAGTGTATAGGGAAGCTAAAATTTAAGAGAAATTAGATTGTAATAATGTTTTTGGACATTACTTAAAATATTTAGCCTTTTAATTTAACTAATTTTATAGTTTTTCTAACATGGTAGAGCTAGTGGTTTGAGATCCAACTTGTTTACAAAAGGTTTGGTGGTTCTTTGTTATACATGCCCTTGACAAGTCAAAATTGCTTTATATACTAACTCAAGGTTTTGACTTACATATTAAATTTAGGATTAAAATTGTAGATTACTATCATATGTTCCAAGCAAAATCTGGTGGCCATGGACAAACATAATTATGGAGTATGGGTGCGATCACTGGGAGAATTTTGGATACCGATATCTGGCAGTGGACAAAATTATCAGGCTATGGCGATTTACCACCACCTTATGATTTTGCTGTTGGTACAACTGTGGGTAACCAAAATATTGTTATGCATGGAGGATGGGATGGCATGAAATGGCTTTCTGATTTTTATATTTGGATACAATGTCACTTGAATGAATGTAGTTTCCTATTACAGGGTCATCACCACCACCTCTTTGTGGCCATACAGATACTACGGTTGAGAAGTGCCTTCTTATTATGGCTAAAATGTATTGTAATTTAAGGGATTTGATATGGTGTTGCCTTTGTAGGTCCGCTTGCAGGTAGACCATATAATTAATAAAATTGTTTTATTTTGTGTTTTGGGGAGGGATAACCTCCCCAGTCATCCGATCCAGTTTTGGGTTGGGTGGCAGTGTCTCTTCTTGTTTTGGTGTGGAATATTTCTTTGGTGGTTTGATTTTCTTAAATTTCCTTAGAGTAATCATTTAATAGCCATAAGAATCATTTCACATAAGTAATGATTGCCTAGACACACACTTAAAACACAAAATTTAAATTTGTCTTTATCCTTAAAAGTCATTAATTTGTAGATTTAATATATGATTTCTCTTTCAAAATTCAAATACCTTCTTAACACAATAATTCCACCAATATTCTTAAGCTTTAGTCATTCAAATTTGGATTTTAAATTGAGACAATTCTCTAAGTGTTATTTTGACATCATTATTACCTTCTAACTCATATTTTCCATGGTTTTATACTACAAGATTTGTGACTCTTGATAATTTATGGTTTAATTATTGTAATTTATGGTTTAAGTATTGTGATTGTTGATGATTTATGATAGAGATATATCTTATTAAACGCATAAACTCTGATAATAAGGATAAATTATTAACCTTATTATACTTTGATAATAATTATTATTGAGTAAAACCACTATCTCATTTTTTTGAGTTGTTTGTGCTTGCATAGCTCTCTCCATTACAACCATATAACAAAGTGAAATTCTAAATGAGCCACATAAATTAAGATATAGTTTTATTATGACTCATTGATTCATTGGAAAAGTATATAATCTTCTAATCTTGATGGTGATAATCTACCCATAATTGACAATGTATAATTCTCTGAAAGACCGCACGATTGATATGGTATACTGGCATGTTTTTGTAACAAATCTTTAATGCCAGTGTAACTACTCACGACCGGTTCATTTTACAACACAATTTGCATAGCACTTGAAGTAATTGGATAATTGAAGTTGAAATTATCACCAATTAAAGTTCTTTAAAATAGTGAAATATGTTTCAATTCACAATGGATAAACTCTGATATCTATTCATTATTTATTGTGCAATTGCCATTTAGATTACATGTATCTACTCATTTACTACTCATACCATTTGTATATTAAAAATCATCAAGCTATCATTGAAGTTCCCTTCATTCTTGAGTGAATCAGTTGGGTTTGCATTATATATATATATACCACAAGATGATATATTTTAGTCTCAGTGGCAAATCGTAAAGATTTGGATTTCAGTTCAGATGTTGAGTATAATGTTACATGAGGTTTCGTGATTCAAGGTTAATTGCATATATTGGATAAAGTTGTCTACGGAGAAATGGAAAGGAGAAACTTGCAATTTTTTTAAAAAGGATGATAACTAATGATAGTTCATGAGATTATGGCCAACTTGGGTTAGATGTTTAAGGTGGTAGAGAAGAAGTATCACAACATGGGTAAGAAATCAGTAAGAAGAAACAACCTATTTTAGAACATAATGGAAGATTTTTCACTATAAGTTCTATCTAAGGATGATGCACATAAAGAAGAAAATATTGGCAATCAACTAATGAAGTTGAAGAATCATGAAGGTCATTTCTTTTAGGAACCTGGAAGCTATGATAAATAGAATGATTGGAGAAGATAAGTTGGGTGTATAACAACATCTATAACAATGGGAGAGCCACATTGTAAAGTTATTCCATAGAGGACTAACTATATGAATGAATTATGGATAACAAGACGTATGATCAGGAGATTTTATTATGTTGATGTTTTAAAAGAGGGAAAGATAAGCTAATTACACTTGGTAGCTGTCCTAATGAATTTATTACCCAAGTTGGGAAATAGTAACAACATTTCCAAGGTATATCAGTGCTATAGGAGAGGAGGAGAAGGAACCACAATACCTAGAGGTGAGAAATTAAAGTCAATTTAATAAAATAGAATGAAGAAACTTCCATTTTTGAAGCCAGTGGACATGGAATAGTAGGAAATCAAAATCAGTATTCCCATAGCGTAAAAAAATGGTTGTTTCCACATGACACCACACATTTAAAAATTTTCATGGACAATGATGATAGTAGTATTTACAACTATTTCAAAATCTAAAGATACAAGAATATCTTGTCCAACTTGAAGAAGGGTGAATTTACAATAAAGCAATCAATGGTATTGAGATAGGAACTTGAGGAGATAAGAAATATTTTTGGTGGATAAAAATGATAATTGTTAAGTGATATAAGTATAAGTCAACATGAATCAACAAACCCTCATACCAGTAAATTAAGCATGATAAAACAATGAAATCATGATGACCTAGTGTCTGCATATAGCGATATTGGAAGCGGTAAGCCAAAGGGTAAATGGATGCAAAACCAAGGGATTTTAATGTTGAGATAATGATGGTATAACTAGGAATATCTTAAACAATGAAGTTCACCAGAATTTCCTTGCGAGATTAAGACTCAAGATGATGAGGCTCATGCAAAATTTAATGATGTACTTAGATAATTATACGATGGCGTAAATGATCAACTTCCTAGTTGAAAGAAGTGATTATTGAAAAGTAATTGACAACTTGATGAAACCATATTGACGATGTTTCATAATATGATGATTCTTATAGTGATATTGCATCCATATGATGATAGCAATATGAATAGGTATTATGAAAATATGTCAAGGTATATTAACATATTCATTTACTACGTGATGATAAGTATTTAATGTTCAATACTCATGATGGATATGATATGCATAACATGTCATAGAAATTATGATGCTATAATATGAGGCTTATTGACATGTGGTTCACTTAATATGTGAAGTCATGAGATGTCTTTGATGCAAATATGTTGATGATCTAACTTCTGATGGTATTTCATGAGGTGAAGCATGCGATAGTTGTGTACAAATTTATGACAGACATGAGCATAAAGTTCGTTATTATTCCTAATATTGCGATTAACATTGATGATTGTTCTCATGATGACGTGCAAGACTTGGCATGTGGATTATTTTCTATGATACTATGATGGTATGGTTAATGCATTGGTTGCATGTTGAGGTGTGATGATTCACAGGACTCCACAAATGGGGCGAGAGAGCCAGTTTATTTGATGATCTCGTGCAAGCCCATACACACGAGGGAGAATAACTAACACCATATGAGCTGGGGACAAAACTCAATCAGCACTACATATGCCAGTGGTTCCTTTGTCTTGTGTATAGCTCTTGAAGAGCTATGGGACCATCTTGAGGAGGATAAGTGCCTGATGTTCTAGGCTAGGTGCCTGTCCTTAGATTGGGATGTCGAAGTCTAGAAGGGTTGTAAAGGAGTTCGATGCCTAGGGTTGTGTGCCTTAGTAGTTGTGGAGGGAGTGGGCCAGCCTTGCATGATGCCTAGGGTTATTGAGTACCGAACCGGATGCCTGCCTTGCGGCAAATGAAGTCTGAGTCAGGCGCGAGCCTTGGGACTAGCCTTTGACTAGGATACAGACCGGGTCAGGCTTATGCTTGGTGCCAAAAGTGGGAGAAAGGACAGAGATTCCTTGAGATTTCCCGAGGTGTTGGGGACTTTCGATGCCTGTTGGTTATGCTATTTCGAAAGAGGGTGTTGGCAACATGAAGTAAATAAAATAATAAATATTAATAAATAATAAATAATAATAATTAAATAATAAAGATATAAAATAATTAATAATTCATCATACATAATATAATTTTAATAATAAATAAATCACTTAATAATTAATAATAAAAATATTAAATTTAAATGTTATAATAAATGATTATTTAAATATATACAACGAAATAATAAAAATAATAAAAATAAAAATAGTAATAACCATACTAAAGCTCTGAATAAGAATAAATAGAAATAAAACAAGAAAACTATCGAAAAGAAGAAAATAAAACAAGAAAGCTAAAAATCAAAAGAAAGTTGCATGGAGTGTGTGCATGTGGTTCCCATACCAATGTTTTTTCTATTTAATAGATGTTGAGGAAGATGAGAGGCATTCCTGCATTCCATCATTCCAAGATTCCATCTTTCATTCTCTTGGGAGAATGGTGTTCTAAGACTTAGGAGTCACTGGCAGTAGTACATTGATTGAGGGCTCGGGGGTGGCCAGTTTTAGCAAATCCTTGCACAATTGAGCCTACGGTTGGGTGGAGAGTCATTCCCGAAACCTTGTTAAGGTAAGCCTACTTCTACCACAAGTAAGCACTGGTAAGCATGATTCATAGTTTGAATTTAGTTAATTAATTACATGTTTATTTGGCTAGGTAAGTGCCACTCTGATTTAAATTTAATGTTAATAATTTAATTAGATATTTATTTTGGGTTGTTACAAACATTAATCAATCCAATCAAAGTAGGGCTGGAATAAGGAAATAAAAGATTGTTTTCAGAGATAAGACATCATTTACATTCAACAAGCAATTCAAACTGATGCAAATTGACAAAAAAAAATCATTTCCTAGATGGGAAAATTGACCCTAAAGGGATCATCACAGGCAACGGTTAGACACAATGTGATGCATTGCACTGGATCTATGCGGGAAGTGCACTGCATCACACTGTGTCAATCACAAAAGTGCGATGATTACTGAAGGTAATCTTATGCTTAAATTAAATTAAATTTTCAGTGAATTTAGACTTGAATTTAATAAATGAGAAGAAGTACAGTATGTCGAAGTGATTTAAGAGATTGATAAGCTACTATAAGGGATAGGATCGTTACCCAGTGGAGTCACCAATTTGTTTTGAGAAAATTTAGTGTTTCTTAAAACGCATAACCTTCTAGACCTAGTGGCTAGTCTAGAAACAATAGACAAAGTAATTCATCACTTTTCCTATAGTTAGCAAATAAGAGAAAGAAGAAGAAAGGTGCCAACCTATAACTGTTTCTCGATCCCTCTCTCTTTTGACTAATTTCACCGCTCCTTTACATACTTAACTCACTTGGAAAGTACCTACACACAAGCCAATTCATAAACCCATCAAAGCATACAAAAATGACATTCTGTTAACTAAACATATCATTGAATCAAGAATACAATATACATCATATATAAACACATGAATGGAAAAAACTGAGATTTCCTTATTGATAGAAGGAAATATTACAACCCATGTAGAAGCATGCTCAATTCAGTGTCATCCTTCCAACCTCAAGCCCTTCTCTCCTCATGAAGTAACAATTCGACATCATCACAATACTCTTGCAAATCTCACTCAAACAACATTTCCTTAGCTCAAGAAGTTCTAATCTCCCCAATCCTTTCAATGCTTGGTCTATTTATAGCTAAATGGAGGCGGTTAAGCCATTAATCGCCTTCATGAATGCTTTGCCAAAATTGGGAAGTGGTTCCATGGAGGAAGGGATAATGGATTAAGGTTCATTCATCTCCTTCCCCATCCAAAATCGAGCCCAATCCATCTAGAAACTTCCAAAAGCATCCACTGGATGAGGAATCCAAAGGATTCATTTCAAAAATTCGATGAATCTCACTCACTGTACGTGAAACAAAGCCTAGCACCCAGTCAGTTTAGCTCCTACAATGCATTGCAACCTGATAAAGGGCCACCTGCACTAATCTCTCTAGGGAAATTTTTTGGATGAATGATGACATGGAAACTCTTGGGAAGCAAGCATGATGTAGGTTAACTTCATTAGGGAATGAAAACAACTGAATTAGGCATTGGTCGGATCTGGAAGTCAAGGTTGATGTGCCCAAATTTTCCTGTAACACCTTCTAGTATGAGCTCATGCTTGGTTCATCTCTTTTTATTTAGTGTTTCTTTGGAATAATTTTAGAAGCATGTATTATTTTCTATCATAATGGTCGGGTCATAATCTTTCATTGCATTATGGATTTTGTCAAGAAGCTTTGCACTGTTTAGCCCCACTCTCTTGGCTTTACTGTACATCAGATGTACATCATATTTTCAAGTCTGTTAAGATGCACATTTCAGATGCACATTTTAGGTTTATTCATTACTAGAGCTATTTATCTTTCCTCATCAAAGTGGAAACCATTTTTGGTATGGTGTGCTATTTCTTTGTTGGAGGCTTGCTTGGTTCATCTCTTTTTATTTAGTGTTTATTTGGAATACTTTTGGAAGCATGCATTATTTTCTGTCATAATGGTTGGGCTATAATTCCATTCAAGATTTAGGACAAAAGGTGATATATTTTCAAGTGAATGGACCATAATTCCATTAGAATTGAGAACATGATGGACCATAATTCCATTAAGAGCTACAGTGAAGCTTCTACCTATTATTCAGCAATGAATATTTTTGTAATGACCCTAATTATAGTGATAATTTTTTATCTTTATATCTGCAATATATAACCTCTCTTGATAGATATTATAGATCTATTTGTCTCTTTTTGAATCACCTTATGCTCAATTTATCAATGTTTATTAGTATCTTATATTGCTAACTACTTGTGATTCCTCCCACTGAGTTGTTGGCTTGTGAAGGCCAATGGTCACCCTTCCTACATTAATACCGCCCCAATACCTGTACCCGAAGCATCACATTCAATGGAATTTTTTAGAGCTGTAAAGGCCTATTGTGCTTCCTCATTCCAGAAGAATGAATTTTTCTTTAGGATTTGGGTGAGGGGCTTCGCTATGCAACCATAGTTGCGGACAAATTTACGATAATAGCCTGTGAGACCCAAAACTCCTCGCAAGCTCTTCAAGGTCTTAGGTTGAGGCCATTCCTGCATTGCTTGGATCATTTTGGGGTCTACCTTGACACCTTCACGCCCCACAATGTGGCCCAAATACTCTACTTCTGCCATGCCAAACGAACACTTGGACATCTTGACAAATAATTTATGCTTGCGGAGTAGTTGCAAGAGTAGATCTACATGTTGAAGATGTGCGGCCCAAGTGCAACTATAGATGAGGATGTCATCGAAGAAGATAAGGACAAATTTCCTAAGATATGGTTTGAGAATGTGCTTCATAAGGCTCTGAAAAGTAGAGGGGGCATTGCAAAGACCAAATGGCATGACCAGGAATTCATAGTGGCCTTCATGAGTTCTGAAAGCAGTCTTGGGGATGTCAACTTCCTTCATGCGAATTTGGTGGTAGCCTGAGCGAAGATTTAGCTTCGTGAAAAATTAAGCCCCATTGAGTTCATCCAAAAAATCATCAACCACCGGGATGGGAAATATATCTTTGACTGTCAACTTATTGAGGGCCCTGAAGTCAGGACACATCCGCCACTCCCCATCTTTATTGAGCACCATGACCACTGGAGATGAATAAGGACTGATGCTGGGATGAATGACACCGGCTTCTAAAATTTCCTTGATGATTTTTTCTATTTCATTCTTTTGGGTGAACGGATATCTGTATGGGTGCACATTTGGGGGTTGGGCCCCTGGAACCAAGGTGATGCTATGATCATGTTCC
>APFE030772949.1:26433-56701 GCA_000404065.3 Pinus taeda | reverse complement strand
GAATAGTGGCTGGTTCCCAAGTTGCATCTTCCGGAGAGGTGTCTTTCCATTTGACGAGGACCTCCTTAATCATGCGGTTGCACAGGTGCTTGTCTCGTGTGTCTAGAACCTGTTCCGGTTGAAGCCAAATTGACCCTTCCTCGTCCAATTCAGGTAGAGTGGTTGGAACTCGGCAATTGTTCCCAATCACTTTCTTGAGGCACGATACATGGAAAACTGGGTGTATTTTTGCTGTAGGTGGCAAAGCCAACTTGTAAGCCACTTCTCCAATGCGCTGAAGTACTTGGTATGGTCCATAGAATTTTGCAGAGAGCTTTTGACAACCCTTGTCTTTGAGTGATGTTTGCTTATAGGGTTGCAGCCTCAAAAAGACCTGATCCCCTTCTTGAAATTGGCGCTCTGAGCGATGCTGGTCAGCCTGTTGCTTCATACGGTTCTGAGCTTGATGAAGATTCTCGCGCAGGTGGGCGAGCATGGTCGTGCGGTGTTGTAGGAGTTGCCACGGCTTGTACTTTGGAGCACTCCGTGAGATAAGAAGTAGGGGAAGGCGGAAGTTGACCATAGACTGCTTCATAGGGAGTCATTTTGGTGGTGGCATGATAGTTGGTGTTATACCACCATTCCGCCAGAGGTAACCACTGTACCCAAAGTTGTTGCTTTTCTGAAGTGAAACACCTAAGGTAGGATTCTAGACATTTGTTGACTGCTTCGGTTTGCCCATCTGTTTGCGGATGATATGAAGTACTGAGTTTGAGTTGAGTGCCTTGTATTCTGAAGAGTTCCTGCCAAAAATTACTGGTGAAGATTGGGTCGCGGTCGGACACAATAGAAGTGGGCATGCCATGCAATTTGAAGATCTGATCCATGAAAGTTTGGGCAACCAACGTTGGTGTAAATGGTTGGGGTAGGGCGCAGAAATGAGCATACTTCGACAATCGATCCACAACCACCATGATGACTGACTTGTTCCCTGACTTTGGAAGACCTGTAATGAAATCCATAGAAACCTTCGTCCAAATTGATGCCGGAATGGGCAATGGTTGTAATGTACCTGGTGTGTTGACGGTTTCCCCTTTTTAGCGTTGACATACATTGCATTCGGCTACGAAGGTAAGCATGTCCTTCTTCATGCTTGTCCAAAAAAATGATCTTCTGGTGCGAGTATACGTCTTCTAAAAGCCCGAATGTCCTGCAATGGGAGATGAGTGCAATTCTGCTAAAATGCGACTTTTGAGGGTGGATGTTGGTGATATTATGACTCTGTCCTTGTAGCGAAGAATATCATCCTGCCACGAGTAGCCCTTGGTGGAGTTTGGATTTGCCTGCAATTGAGAAATGAGTTGAGAGAGCCCGGGGTGTGAAAACCATTCCCTGCGAGCTTCTTCAATCCATTCTGGAATGGGGAGGGAAATAGCTAGCAGGGTACTTTCCTCCTCAAATTGGTGAGATAATGCATTTGCTACACTATTGTCTTTCCCTTTCTTGTAAATGATCTCATAATCATATCCAAGCATTTCGGCTAGCCATTTATTTTGTTTTGGGGAGGATAGGCGTTGCTCCAAAAAATATTTAAGACTGCGATGATCTGTGCAGATTTGGAAATGTCGCCCCAATAAATAATGTCGCCAGGTGTCTTTCTCGTAGGTAGATTGGCCCTGATTCCTCCCACTGAGTTGTTGGCTTGTGAAGGCCAATGGTCACCCTTCCTACATTAATACCGCCCCAATACCTGTACCCGAAGCATCACATTCAATGGAATTTTTTAGAGCTGTAAAGGCCTATTGTGCTTCCTCATTCCAGAAGAATGAATTTTTCTTTAGGATTTGGGTGAGGGGCTTCGCTATGCGACCATAGTTGCGGACAAATTTACGATAATAGCCTGTGAGACCCAAAACTCCTTGCAAGCTCTTCAAGGTCTTAGGTTGAGGCCATTCCTGCATTGCTTGGATCATTTTGGGGTCTACCTTGACACCTTCACGCCCCACAATGTGGCCCAAATACTCTACTTCTGCCATGCCAAACGAACACTTGGACATCTTGACAAATAATTTATGCTTGCGGAGTAGTTGCAAGAGTAGATCTACATGTTGAAGATGTGCGGCCCAAGTGCAACTATAGATGAGGATGTCATCGAAGAAGATAAGGACAAATTTCCTAAGATATGGTTTGAGAATGTGCTTCATAAGGCTCTGAAAAGTAGAGGGGGCATTGCAAAGACCAAATGGCATGACCAGGAATTCATAGTGGCCTTCATGAGTTCTGAAAGCAGTCTTGGGGATGTCAACTTCCTTCATGCGAATTTGGTGGTAGCCTGAGTGAAGATCCAGCTTCGTGAAAAATTGAGCCCCATTGAGTTCATCCAAAAAATCATCAACCACCGGGATGGGAAATATATCTTTGACTGTCAACTTATTGAGGGCCATGAAGTCAGGACACATCCGCCACTCCCCATCTTTCTTGAGCACCATGACCACTGGGGATGAATAAGGACTGATGCTGGGACGAATGACCCCTGCTTCCAAAAGTTCCTTGATGATTTTTTCTATTTCATTCTTTTGGGTGAACGGATATTTGTATGGGCGCACATTTGGGGGTTGGGGCCCTGGAACCAAGGTGATGTTATGATCATGTTCCCCTCGCGAGGGTGGAAGCCCTTGAGGCTTGTCAACGACCGACAGATGGTTATTTAAAATCTATTGCATCTCAGGATGAAGTGGCGACGGCTTGGTTTCGACTACCTGGATGGCATTAAATTGAGCTACAACTCCATGATTGCCCTTCTTTAACAATTTTTCCATCCTATGTGAGCTGATGATAGAGGGGGCTCCCGCCTAGAGTCCACGGAGGGTATGTGTGTGGTTGTTCTGCTTAAAACTCATATACAACTCCTGGAAATCCATTGTGATTGGCCCAAGAGTGCGGAGCCATTCAGTGTCGAGGACAATGTCGCAACTCCCCATGTGTATGGAAAACATGTGAGTTTTCAACTGATAATCCCCCATTTGAAGTTTGAAATTTTCACAATGGCCTTCACATTTCATTGTGCCTCCATCCGCATTTTGAACTTGGAAGTTAGAAACTGCTTGTACAAAACAATGCACTGTTTCTGCGACTTTTTGATGGATAAAATCATGTGTACTTCCACTATCAATCAAGACTACGACTGGGCGATGTTTAATAAACCCTTTGATTTTGAGAGTTTGAGGGGAAGAAGTCCCTGCCAAAGCATGCAACGAAATAACTGGTTCGTCAGAGACATTGTCCTATTGGTTGTCTTCCTCTAGCGGCTCATGTTCCTCCAGTGGTGGATCTTCTTCAGTTGAGCTGTAATCGGTGGCATCAATTTGAAAAAAATTGGGCTCCTTGCATTTATGACCTAGGGAGTATTTTTCATCACAGTAGTAACATAGGTCTTGCTTTCTCCTTTCTGCCATTTTTGCCCCTGACACCTTTTGGACCTTAAGTGTTTGATTCGTGTTGTGAGCCTGTGGAGGTCGACCTTTAGCGGAGAAATTTGGGTGACTGTATTGGGCTGCTAATGCACGTTCCATGTTACGAGCTACCTTGCAAGCCTCCGTCCATGAGGGAGGGTGGTGCAGTAGGACTTGGGCTTTAATAGCTTCTTTAAGACTGTTGATAAAACATTCCGTGTAAAACGCATCTGAGAGACCCCAAGTACGAAAGGCTAAGGATTCAAAAGCTCTAATATATTCCTCCACTGTGCCAGTTTGTCGGAGCTTAGTAAGACGATCCAAAAAAGAGGATTGCTAGTCAAAGAGGTCTTGGAGAGCTTTTGTAAATTGGTTCCAAGTCCTAAAAGCTCCACTGCGACATTGATGCCATTCTCACCATTGCCACCTTTCATTGTCTAGGTACATGCTCCCCAACATAAGCTGAGTCGCATCATCTAAGATGCGATTTAATTTGAAATACTGCTCCATTTGCGCTATCCATGCCGATGTGTGAGAACCATCAAATTTATGCATATCTAACTTGGGAGGTCACTGACTGGGTTGTGGGAGGGTGTGCCAGTCGTGAGGAGAGTGGCTAGACTCACCTTCATGGTATCCATAGCCATTAGACTCCTCCTCGTGGGATTGCTCCTTGTCCTTTGGGATTATTTGCAGGATCTGGATACAAAATCCATTAACCATAATGTGGAGGGAGTTCATGGTTTCTTCAAGTTTGTCCATCCTTTCATTGGCCATCGCTTGAGCTCTAGTTGCTACCATACACCAAATTGATGAAAAATGGGGACGGCCAAAAACAAATTCACTAATAATTGAATGGTACCACCACGCTCAGCTCGTCGTTCTGATTCTGATGGGATAGATCACTAATAAGCGCCCCATAAGATATTTTTTTTTTTCCAAAAAACTCCTAATGGAGTTTTACTCCTTCCTGATCAATACTGCAGTTGTCAAATCCTCAAAATGTCACTGCGGCCAAAAGTCCTGCGAAAATTATACCCCGGTACAGGAACCCTTCTCCACAACTCGGACCTAGTGGATCTGAGAGATCTGAATGGTGGATCTGGCGGCGGAATAGACTGCTGCTGCGGATATGTTGGATCTTAATAGATATGAATGACTAATTTCTTTTGCGGCTGCACTCCTTTGCACCAACGGATCTAGAATAGATCATGTGTTATCCCCCTATAGAAAAGGGAACTATTGTCTTGAGGAGTGTCAGTTGCTACAGATCGCGATATACATAAGGGTCTGGCAGTAGTACTCGGCCCAATGTTTCAGGGCTCTAACTAACGAGGATCGACCATACCCTTAGCCGTACAACCCGACTGCCATATCATATGGGCGAGTAATCTCTTCGAGTGTTGTTCTCGGTGTACTGTAGCCACAAGACGGCCGACGGTTTATCTATGTAAAGGTTTCAAAGAAGCCTAAGGGGCTTCCGATATACCCAGAGGGTACGTGGAAGACAGTCCGTGCGCGGTTCTGTCTAATGCGCTACTACTCGAAGGGGTACGCACATGGGTTACAAGGGAGTCCAACAGATGTGACCACCTCTTGTATTTCCTGCGTGCATGCCTCCCCAAATCCGCAGATTTATGCACTCAATGACAGATCCTGTGGTTTAAAGATGCCGGAACACATCTCTAGCCAAAAAAAAAAAAATTGCTATGAAATGGAGATCCCATCGGCCCTGGAAAGTGCTCTGATGCCACTTGTTATGCTCTTAACCTGCAAATGATACCCAAATATAGAATATGCGAAGAAAAGATACCCAGAACACAGAATATGCGAAGAAAAGATACCCAGAACACATAATAGCAATGATTTTATTATTGAGAGAGTAATGTTCACTTGCCTCTTCGAGGGGGCAACCTCCAATAGAGCAGAGCTCGATTACAAAATAAGACACGATGCTCCTCGCAGGGAGTTTCTATCCATTATATATGACTCATACATGCAATACCACGGGCCAATACCGTGGTATTACTAATACCATCTATCTAATACTATGGCCCATTTGCAACTAACTGTGGTTCCGTTATTAATTGCGGTTTAACCACTCACAATTATTAATATGGGCTTTATTGACTCTTGACTATGACGTGGTCCCATTACATAGATAAGGGGGTTAGGGTGGGACCCTAACAACAAGCTATTCTCTCTTTTGAGAAGAATCTTTGGCGAAAATCACATAGAGATAATTTTGTCGACGCGTTTCGAACCAACCAGTGTGGTTCATCGTCAAGAAAAGTTGAGTGAGTAGATCTTGCTATGCATTAGCAAGATCTGCTCATTTAGCTTGTCCAGAAAATGAACCACACTGGTTGGTTCGAAACACGTCAACAAAATTATCTCTATGTGATTTTCACCGAAGGTTCTTCTCAAAATTGATATGGATCACAGAAGCCTAAATTCAATAAGCTATTCTCTCCTCTCGGATTTTAAGCTCCAGTCGTAGCTGTGATTTCTACAATTAGAACCTATGACATCTATGTAGCATTATCCAATTACTTTATTCAATGGATCAAAAAAACATTGAAATACATGAATGTAAACATAACATAACACATATAAGAAAATGATATACTCTTTGTATTAATATGAAAAGGAGAGAGTTTACAAAAAAGAATAGTAGACGATCTTGTAGATATCTCCTCGAGTTCACTCATTCTTTCTTGTCACAAACCACAAATCAATTTCACCCTAATGCATGAAGATTATGACTCTCTAACATTCAAGGTAGAAACATGAGTGTATGATTAGTCTCAAAAATCCAACCCTGATGTTGTAGATGGCTGCAAATTTATAGGAGAGTGTGGTATTTTAGGAATTCTTATCCATTTAACAATCTAGGTTTGATATCCACTTGAGATAGGCAGACAATCTTAAGGGATAAGAGGTGAAATCTCCAAAGTAGGATTAGATAGGATTCAAAGTTCTTATCCAAGATAAATGGTTGAAACAACTCCTGGAAGCTCCTGGAAGAGGAAGATTCAAGATTCTTTTTTATTTTCATAAATTTTTAAAATTAACACACCCCCAACAAAGGACAACATGTTTATGATCAGTGATGGTGACAAAATGGCCTATAGTAGATTTCCCCCTAAAGCCCAAAGTCAGAAAGAGTAGTTGATGACTCAAGTGCTTTACCATGTGACAAGTTCAAATCAACAACACCTGGTCAAGATCATCATCTTTTACAATATATTTTAATCATGACATCTTTTCTGAGGGAGCCATACCCATGCTTAGCACATAAGCTAACATTACATGCGCAATGACAAAAACATTGTTTCCACTGATGACAAATTGTGGATCCATGATTGGATGACTATATATATGATCATAGCCATCATGCTTTGTAATCTTGCATTAGTATTGAAATTGTAGCCTTGATGGATGGAACTAGATCTAGGGAATTCTATCTCGTTCACTTGATCGTTCGATGTATGAGTCTAACCACGTGAATAAAGGAACTAAAGTTGAACATGGAAAACATCATATCATTACCGACCAATGATGTAAGTCGTTAACAGATGCAAGAGAAACCAATGATAATGTCAATGGATATTAAGGAAAAAATTAAAATATGTATGGTGTGAGTGAATGAGTCGAAGTCAAACAACACAGATAATCTGTCGGTCGAAGGCCAATGATGCAAACCTCTCACCGAGAGTGAGGAAACTTTCCATTGATGTATACAATCCCCAAGGTACTGAATGAACAGTTTCTAATTCAACTTCCTAGATAATGAGGTTATTTCAATAGGAAGGGACACATTGCAGGAGGGCCTTCATGTATCCCCCATCATCAACATGAAATGAGCATCATGATTTGAGGCAGAATGACGTTGATGTGGAATTGGTTCAGAAATGGCAGAAAATGAATGAAGGCTTAAGATTATCATAGTAGATATCAACTAAATTAATTCTCTTAAACACATTATCGACATTGAATGGAGTTGGTAGCGTTGACCCAAAATGAAAAACGAAGGATTTGAAATGGTGTGATGAACCAAATGACAAGCCAATTTCTGTTACACTAACGTTCGTCCCCATGAATGTCGATTTAGATCTCTCACTATCAAATGAGTATCTCAAGTCAATCCCCTATGAAGCTTGAAGTAAAACAATACCAAGGATAAAATAAATTTTGGGTTTCACAGATTAAAAACCATTTTTGATTATTTGCACATTTTGCTAGCCTTTACCTTTTCATGTGCAGTTTTGATCATTGTGGCCTACGTAATTCTGCACGCTATCTTCCACTATAAACTGCACAATCCTATTCACACAACTAAAAATAAAAAATGAATCTCTATAATATTTGATGAAGGAATATTATTGAAATTAGAAACGTCAAATTACTACATACCTGCACCTCATCTCTTGGTTCATGGAACTAATCTCCTCCTCCTAAGCATCATATCCCTTAAGGAGAGGAACTAGAAACCTCCTCCTCTTTCCTATAAATAAAGCACAAGACTAGAGGATGTGGGTGACTTGGATTTGTAAAATAATGATATTGATTTTGAGTTTGAAGAGCTTGTCATCAAGGGAAAGAACACAAATCGTTGTAAGAGGATTGTAATATCAAGGAAACTACGTTGTAAGTTTTTTCTCCTTTGAATTTAATACAAAGTAGTTGTTATTTTCTAATTGCATCCATTTTGATGTTATTTGTGAGATTCCTTGAAAACTCGCATGGTTTATATCTGATTATTGACTCAACTATATGTTCTATGTTAAGTTAGCTATTTCATTTACTTTGATTTTATATGTGAGATGCTTTGATTAGTTTGAATGTTTTGTCTATGCAGATTTCTTTTGGAGCATCATGGAGAAGTTGTGGAAACCATTCTAGAATAATCTAAGTCATTGAGGAAAATTTGGATGTGGAAAGAACTAAAAGGAATTATACAAGCATATCAGTAATATGTAAATGATTCTTTGTGTACTACATGTTTCATGTTTCATTTATAGGCTAAGGAAATGTAGCAGTTTTTTTGATGTGTGTTACTTCATTTTGTTGGAAATCCAAGGAGATCCTTCTTGCTCGCACGAAGTTATTTTTATACCTAACAATTTCCCAACCTAACAAACATGAAGATGAAATGGAAAAGTGTCATGTTTAAGAGCGATTTACTACCACTAATAGGTGGCATATCCCATTTTCCCAATTTCCCAATTTTCCCAATTTTCCCAACCATTTCTGGTCAAAACCTCTTTATTTTTTACAAGCATGAGGAGGATAACATATGCTTGATTTTTAAATTCATCCTTCAGATGAATCCCTTCGACTATGTTTAAGGAACCCTAAGAAGCATTGGTTCAATCCCATCATGTTCGATGTGTCCGTCATTGTTTCATTCTTTTATGAGTCCAACGAAGGTCTAACTCGAATCCTTTTTCATGTTTAGAGAGTTTGAAAAAGAGGTGAAAAAGAAAACTCCGAAGGTTCATTTTCATAAATACTATCTTAAGTCTGAAAATGCATAAAACAATACTCATGAGAACCTCTTAGCCATGTTTGACTAAGAGATTACTCTTTCATAGATAGTCTAACTCAGTCCAGAAAAGGGTTAAAATTATACTCAGTAGATTTCCTTTCACTTACTTTAATGAGTTCGAAAAGACAAGTGCTCAACAATATTTTCATACTTGGGAGTCTGAAAAGAGTTGAAAGACGACTAGAGGGGGTTTGCTTTTGTAAATTTACAAAGCTTGGAAAAGTGATAAAAGTGTGCTCTTCGATCAAAATGATATGTTTCAATGCATACATCACTAAATAAGTTAAACAACTCCCATCCTGCTCAAAACACCACCAAAGGATTACAAATACCTAATTCGAGATAAAATTGAATCACATTTTAGGTCAAAATGTTAGAATATTAATAAAATAATGATGAAAATGACCATAAAATAGGCAAAAGGTAATTCATTTTTACCATTTCACAATTTACGTCTTGGAGAGTTAGTTTTGAGTGTTTTTACCCACAATTTTCTATAGCTCATTGCAACCAATTTAGTGGATCATTTTAAGCATCATCACTTCTAGATAGGAGATATAACTTTCCTCTTTCTTGTCATGCTTCCATTTTTTCATTTCACGCAATTTTTTCTAGTTTTTAAGGGCCCTAGGGCTCTAATTTCTCTCCCTAGGTCTTACGCACCCCTAGTAAATTGAAACGAGCATTGAACAAGAATAAAATACACTGAGGAGGGTGTTTCAATGCACTATATTCCCTTATGGGGTGCACTGAGCACAATTCCCAAACTCCTTTTGCCTTTTTCCTGAAATTTTCTCTAGTTTCTTGCATGAAAATTGTCCTAATGATCTTTTTTGTGATGTTTCAAGTGTCTATTTGAAATAAATGGCTTTAATATTGAAGGAAATAGAACATAAGGAATAAGGCTTAACTTCATCTATTGATCCTATCACTACCTAGGCTTTGAGAGATTTTGGGATCTTGGAATTCTTCTAGCTTCCTAGTATGAGGCAGCAAATGGAATTGTTGAGGTATCTTGTTTTAGCATGGGATGCTCAAGCATAGGAATTCAAACCTTGGGCACATGTATGTTGTACAGGTAAATCCACTCTATGGACAAAGGTGATCCCACTAGCCTAAATGGGGTCTAGCAACAATCAAACAACGCTAACACGCAGGTTCCTAATTGCAAAGTAAAGGCTAATGATGAGAGCCTACCTCGAATCCAACGCTAGCATTCGTAGAAGAGTCGTCGCTTCCATTCTTTCACTTCATCTGGTCATAATCCTCACGATCCTCATGAATAAACACCTGCACATGCAAAGAACAAGACAAATACAAGCATAAAATCAAAGAGATACAACTATGTATCAGTCAGAAAGGATACAACTCAAACATCATAATAAAGACACATGAGTGGAACCATAATGATAGTCGTCTATTATTATTGATAAACAAAAGAGAATACAACCAAGTTCTGACGTCAAATCCCCCTTTGTTTGGGTGATCAGCAACACATGCCTTGCAAAGCTTGTAAGGGATGGGGAACAAGCCTCTCTCTCCTTGGTTACTTGGACATGGATCTCCTCCTTAAAGATTTAGCCTCATAGGGATGAACAAGGCCTCTTGCAACATGAGCTTAGCAATTCTCAGACTTTGGGACTTAGATTTGAAAGCTTGAAGAGTAGAATTACTAACTAGCTTGTCAAAGGGAAAATAACAAGCTTATATAGAGGTAGGAGAAGTAGATAAGACCATCCACTTGATTCATGGGATTTTCCTCATCATTGGGAAGCTTCCATGAGAGGTGGAGAACTACTTTCCTCCTTGGGAGATTCGAAGCCCAAATGAACTAACCCAAACTGGAATCAGTTCATGGATAGGGTAGAAGAAACCTTCGGAAGTTTGTTTGTTAGAAACTTTACCCAACTGGGTTGGTGGTAGTACGACTCTGAGACAAAGTGCCAGCTGGCGCGCCCTCTTTGGAGGATTTTCCCCATTGGTGCGAGTGATACACTGTGGAACAGTGCCAATGGAGAAAGGGCTATATTTTTGGGTATTTTGCAGAAGGTGTCTTCAGGGCATATGGAGTACATACTCTAGGGGATACAATGCAGGTGTTTTCAAGTTATGTCACTTCTCACAAGTCCCAGAATAGGTCCTCCAATGTACGGGAGAAGGGGTAACAGGGACAGTGACAAAATACTGTGTAACAGATGCCCCCTAAAGCATGGAGCCCGAGAGAGAGAGGGGTGAAGTGCTTTACAAGAATATGGTCAACTGAAAACATGGCCGCTGGAGAACCTGCACGAAGTACAACTGATATCGCAAATACATGATGTACATGGTATGGGCGCAGCCATCCATAGCAGAGTACATAAAAATTTGGATCCCAGTTATGGACGCAGCCGTCCGATGAGGATCAACGAATAGACTCATGCATGCTCGCAACCATCCAGTGAATGAGTCATGTAGTGATAATAATAATCCACAAAATGGAACCTGGATTTCAACAGACAAAACCCAAGGTCTTGCGCTCCATCTCGACCCAAACAAAGTACAAGTTCAAGCATGCAAATATAGGAGTTGAAGTCGAACATGCGAGAACATCGTCTGATTACCAGTCAATGATGAAAACGGTTTAACAGACACGAGAGGTACCACTAATAATGACAATGGTCCTCAAGGTACTATAGGTATAATCCACGGCGTGCAAATCAGTGAGTTGGTGTTGAACACCCATAGAATTATCCTATCGGAGGCCAATGATGAAAACCTCGCATCGAACAAGAAGACCCTGCCATTGAGGCATGCAGGCTCCAAGGTACCTGAAGGGAGTCCCTAAGTCGACTTCTTGGATAATGAGCTGAAGTCGACAGGAAGTGACCTTGATCGAAGGTGGGCCATAATGTTTCCCACATCATTGACACGAGACAGAGAAGGATAAAATGTTTTGTGTGAGGTATCAGAGGGAGGTTGAGTATTCTGCAGAGGTCAACTCCTCTTGAACATATCCGCAGCACGACAGTGGACTTGGTAGTATTTGACATCAAATGATCAAGGGTAATGGTGACAAGGCGATGAGCAGATGAATGGTCAAACAGGATAACCCAAACCCACGAAGGCAAGTGTGAAACAAGATGAGATGTCCCCACCCAGACATGAATGCAGAAAAGTGCCATGTTCAAGAGCGACATACTGCCAACACGAAGATGATTACGGTTCCTTTATTCCCCCACCATTTCTGGCGAGTACCCCGGTTATTTTTGGATGACAAGCTTGACGGGGATAGCATATTCTTGAGAGGCGTCGTTGCGATGGAATCCGATGCCATTAAGTTTTAACGAGTATGACAAAGGAAGAACTCAGCGTCTTTTCATGTTTAGAGAGTTTGAAAAGACAACAAAAAGGAAACTCCAGGGGTGTCCTTTTTCGTAAAGTAGTGTCTCGCGAGCTCGAAAAAGTATAAAACAATGCTTGAAAGAACCTCCTGATCATTTTGACCGAGCAGTACTTTTCATAAGTAGTGATTCTGATCTAAAAAGTAAAAAATCAATCAAAACCACGTTGCTTCGTGACCGTTAACGAACCAGAAATGACAAGGGTCCAACGATCGTTTCGTTTTTTAAATGGTCGGAAAAGGGTTTAAAGACGACCGCCTCTCATTACCGTTTAACGAGTTGAGAGGACCAACTTGGCATTCTTTTCACATTTAGAGAGTCAGAAAAGAGAAAAAGATGACTCCAAAGTGAGTTTTTCGTGTATTTACCGAGTCTGAAAAAGTATAAAATACAACTCGTTTCGCCACCAAAGTTGCATAAGCACCTGTCGCTGCACAAGAAATCGGTGTAAAATCCATTTTTGACATAAATATTCATAAAAATATTCATAAAAGGATGTTTTAAAACCTATTAAGTGCCAGAATGTTATAAAATAGTGAAAATGGTAAAATAAAAATTACTTTTCACTTTTTACCTTTGGAGAGCGACATTAGGGATTTTTGGAGTGTGATATTTAGTTGGCGATTGAGACAAATCTAGTGGACCATTTCGAGCGCCGTCAGTGTCAAGTAAGAGGTCTTGTCCTTAGCTCCATTTTCATCCATTTAGAATTTTTTTTTGGTTGCATTTTCATTTCCTATGGGGAGGATTTTGATTTTAGGGGTTACGCCCATTGGCGCAGGCTTCGGGCATGGACCCGCGCCAATGGGGCAAGTTTCCCATAGGGCGCTTGCCCATGGGCGCGACTATTTTAGAAACAGTCGTGCCAATGGCTGCGTGCATTTTTTGGTAACTTTTAACAAATTCAATCCCTTTTTTCCTTCAATTTCAAGTTATTTGAGAGTCTAATTCACTATTTTGGCTTGTGTTTGCAGGGAAATCGACAAAAATGGTGATTGTATGGAAGGAACGAGAACATGACCAAGTGGACACATTGGCCCTAGCGAATGAGGATTGCATGGAAGCTCTCAGAGCCTGTGGGTTCAAAAAATATTTCATGCTATCCGATTTGCGAGCTCAGCCAAAGCTCTTGCAGTATCTAATCGACTTGTGGGACGTAGAGGAACAGGTGTTCCGGATACGGGATCAGGTGCTAGAGTTAGACGTGTCTGATGTCTATTTCCTGACTGGATTGTCGCAATGAGGGCCGGTGCCTCGATTGACTGGGAGCAAGCCATCTGGAGAGAATATGGATGAGGTGAAGGCTCGAGTTTTCCCAGAGGCAAAATATGGGCAGGGCAATTCAAAGGTGGATATCCCCACCATTCAGGACCTAACACTAAGAGCATTTCTATTCACCTTTACACGAGCTGCGGGGGCACAAGCGCCCCACGAAGCTACGAAGAACCACCTGCTATTAGCAACAAAGTGCCTTAGCCCGACGATCTTCAATTGGGCGTCAGTTGTGACGACCAATATGAAGAGGCAGCTGACAAAGGCCAAGCGAGGCAAGCTGCAACAGTTTGGATATGATTCCATCTTGGTGACGTGCTTATTGGAATGTGTGCCAAGATTCTAGGGCCAAGGGGCCTTTGTAGCAGACCCGGCACCTTGAGAGCCGAGGATGGCTCGATGGGCAGCACTGATGCCGAGGGGTGGTGGCGGCCAACAGATGTCCTTTAGACCGAAGTTTTTCAGGTGGCTTCACCGCTAACTAATAGTGGTGGAGGACTGGCCGCATGCGGGGACAGACATCACCGGAGACCCTGACCTTCCCTTGCCGGAGGGAGAGGACTGGGATGAGGAGATTGGTACGTCCTCATTTTTTGATTTTGTGTTTTTATGATTTTCTTTTGTTAATACATAATTGTTGTAATGACCTTTATATCCACATGCAGATGTCGGCCCAGAGCATCCACCTAGCATGTCTCCCATTTTGAGGAGACATCCAGTAGCAGCGGCAGCAGCAGCAGATCCTCAGGAGGAGGGTGGTGACAGAAGGGAGCTCATCCAGAACCTTGAGGCTATCACTCGAGGGATCCCAGATTATGCTCGGCTAGCGGATGTCCCACTACCGTACCATAGGCACACAGTGGGGGTGCCGACTGGCATCCACCGTCTCCTGAGGCGCTTAGTGCGATCGGTGATGTGCTACCATGAGGACCACTGCAACTAGATACCTAGGATTTTCCTTTCATGCATATTTTTTGAGAGACATGTTGCCTCCGGATGTATTCAGACAAAGATGTATTATTTTTTGATGATGCACAGGGTGAAATAATTTTGGACACACACACACACACACACACACATATATACATATACATATGTTTTATGGTTTATTCTACATTATGCTTCTTGTGTTATGTTGAATTACATGTTATGCAAATGCCTGTCCAGCACATAATTAGCTAATGCATCAGTTAACGTATTAAGTCGTCTCGGAATATGTTGATAAGTAATGAAATCAAAATCCCTTTCTAATAACTTAACACATAAATACAACCTTAAAATCCGATGATCTCTGATGGAATAATGCCCGTTGAGTTGGTGGACGGCAACCTGAGAGTCCAAGTTCACAACCAATGTTCGAATGTTGAGGTTAATCACCTCAGCTAATAATTCAATCACAACACTATATTCAGCAACATTGTTTGTTGTACAACCTAGACAAACCCCTTGAATGTCTACTAATTCACCATGAGGATCGTAGATCACCCATGCCATAGATGACAAGTTGCGTGTACTGCAGGAAGCACCATTAGCGAAACCAACATAAGGCGATCTAGACATCTGCCCAGGAAGAAAAAGACACAATAAGCGGAAATCATGCCGACACACCAAAACAAAAATATGAAAACATGCACACACAACACACTTGCTGAAAGCACACGTATATACAAAAAGAGAGTGCCTGGACTCATGCATAGTATTTTTTCATATAAAGCCCATTTCAAGGCTTATCCAGGGGATTGCCTTCATAATCAATAAGCTCGTAGGCACCTTTTTGCAAAACTCTTTTCACAATGTAGGGCCCTTGCCACATAGGCTCGAATTCTCCTGCCCCCAGCTTATCGTTAGCTTGATCGTAGAGCAGCACTAGGTCTCCCTCAATGAAAGAGCGGGGGTTAACAGTATTATCGAAGTGAGTTTTCACTTGCTTCTTGTGAGCTTCAATAGCTAAGGAGGCTAGACGATGAGTCTCGTCCAGCCACTCTAAGTAAAGAAGACGCCCTTCTACTGGAGTAGTATCAGGGAGAAAATCGACGACTATCTTTAATGAAGGAATCTCACACTCAATAGGAAGGGTCGCCTCCAGTTCGTAAACTAACTAAAAGGGAGTGAAACTGGTGGTGTCCTTCACAGAGGTACTGTAGACCCACAAAGCAGAGAACAACATTAGATGCCAATTGGACTTATGCATGCCAATAGTTCTTTGAAGCATCATGACCAAAACCTTGTTCACGACTTCCACTTGACCGTTTTCCTGAGGATAGTACGGGGTTGAACTATCATGCCTAAGGCCCAACTGGGTTGTTAACTTGGTCATCATGTGATTACGAAAATGCTTTCCGTGATCAGTGATGATGGCTTGGGGTACTCTGAACGGCGAAATAACATGGTTGAAAAAAAACTGCGCCGTGGTTTGACCGTCTTCGGACAATGTAGGCATCGCCTTGGCCCATTTCGTGAAATAATCAACATCAATGATGATGTACCCATGCCCCCTAGCCGAGCAAGGGTTATAGGTCATATAATCAATGCCCCATTAAAAGCAGCGATGGTTACAATGGGGTGCAGTGGAGCAGGGGGTGCACGCATCTTCCGTTGTTAAATCTAGCACTCATGACATGAACGGACAGCAAGAATGCAATCCTTGAAAATGGAGTGCCAAAAATAACTAGCACGGAGGATTTTCTATGTAGTGGCATATCCAGACATGTGACCACCACACGCACCAGAGTGGCAATCATTCAGAACTCTCTCTGCTTCTTCGAGAGTCAAGCATCGACGAAGAACGGAATCAACTCCGAGACGGTACAGGGTGTCCCCAATGATGCGATATGATTGGGATTGATGTCGGATCCGTCAACGAGCATCCTTGGAGGTCTCGGGATGGAAGGAGGACGTTTGAAAGTAGACAATAATATCCCCATACCAGGGATCGAGGGTGCTAATGAGAAAGAGCGTTTCGTTTGGAATGGAATCCTCTAACTGAGAGGAGGCAACAGTAGATGGAAAACAACACAACAGCTCAGCAAAGACAAGTGATTTCTTAGACTTGGCCGCAGTAAATTCCAAGTCAAACTCTTGGAGAATGACTATCCACTTTGAGTATTTGGCCCCCAGCAACTGGCGTGACAGAATATAAGTCATAGGGTTGCAATCAGAGATCACTGTCATGGTACGCAACAAGATGTAATGACGGAAGCATTGCACAGTGAAAACAACGGCTAGTGCCAACTTCTTGACATAAGCATATCGAGATTCCATGTCTAACAAATTGCGGCTAAGGTAATAAATAACGTGTTCAGTTCCATCATCATCATCCTAAACCAGAACCATACCGATGGTGGTGTCAGCAACGGCTAGATACAATGTGTAATCGTGGTAATAATTCGGAGGCTGCAACAAAGGGGCAAAAACTAGAAGAGTTTTAAGATGTGCAAAAGACTCTTCAGCTATGGCATCCCATCAAAACGGGGTGTCGCGCTTGAGTAACCGCGTGAAACCCTTTGCCACCTCAACATAATTCAGGATAAATCATCGTAGGAAATTTGCTTTACCCTGCAAACTCTGCAGTTGCCGCAAAGAGGCAGGGGGAGGAAGATTCAAAATGGCTTTGCCTTTAAGGGGATCCAAGCGGTTGCCCTCTCGGGAGATGATAAACCCGAGAAGTCGACCAGGTTCCATGCAGAAGGCACATTTATGCGGATTAAGTCGGATATTGTAGTGTCGATAGCGAAGAAAAATCTCACGGAGATGCGACAGATGGTCTTGGCGCTTAGCCGAATGAGCGGGAAGGTCATCCAGATAAGGTTGTATGATGTGCCAGATATCATGAAAGGCATAAGACATCGAATGTTGAAAAGTGGCACCGATATTCTTGAGATCGAAAGGGAGCTTTTTATAAGCGAAAGTACCCCACGGACAGATAAAGGTTGTCTTGTGTTGATAGGCAGGCGTGATATTAATCTGGTTGTAGCCAAAAAAGCCATCCATGAACGAATATATTTCACTCCCCACACACTCATCAATGAGCTAGTCAATGAACAGTGTGGGGTAGTTATCTGGGCAGCCTCGGTTAATATCGTGATAATCGACACAGATGCGAATAGTACCCTGTTTTTTATCTACAGGGATAATGCTAGAGACCTAATCTGTGAGCGGGATAGGATAAATGAAACCAGATTTAAGAATTTTTTCAACTTTCGCTTTGATTGGTGCAGCCTTGCGGGGGTGGACAGGGCGTAAATGCTGATGAACAGGTTTAGCTCCTGGATACGTATGTATCTCATGCACTACGATGTTTGGATCAATGTTGAGCATATCCTTATATGACCATGCAAAGATGTCATGGAACTCGCGAAAAAGAGCTATATAGATTTGAATTTCCTCAAGAGTGCAAGTGACTCCTATGTAGATGTTCTCAACAATCCCTGGTTTGATAGACATGTCGATAGGTTGGGTCTGCGTAATGTTCCCCAAATTCCCTTTAGAAGATACTTGATAGACCTGAATAGGTGTCTGAAGAGGTTGTGAAGGGAGACATGGAGAAAATCGCTCGAGACAAGCCAACGTTTCCTGAACGGTAGGGAGAAACGAGGAACGATGATGAAGATTGAACCACAGAGGTTCCTCGAGAGACATGGTCTCTATGATGGCTTCGTCGGAAAGAAATGTTTCTTTTAATGGATCCGAGGAGGCACATTCTCCAAGCCAAGGGGAATAGTCGTATGAGTCAAGAGCTCTTCTTACAGTAGTAGATTCGGTAGGAGGAGCCGATACAACAGCGATTTCGATGTAGTTGAGCTTAGCGGGACTCAACGGCATCTCCTCACCACATGATTCTATCTGGTCGATGGGAGGGAGGACCAAGGGATCAGAATGAACAGAAATCATACTGATGGAGGCGAGGTTTGGAGGTGGGAGTGAGAAAACACCCATGAGGGCAGGATCTTTGAAGAGCCCAGCTCCCACACTCTCGAAAGGGATGGAGGTATGCGCCACGAAGGGCACATTACCTTCAGAAGAAGAAGTGAAGAAGGAGAGCTGGTCTACCGTGACAATTTTCCCCTGGTGAGGGAAATGTATGACACGGAAGAGGGACGAAGCCATGGCACACATGGCATATGTCCAACTCTGGCCCAAAAGGAGGTTGTAAGTAAGATTTGCGTCAACAACCTCAGCTTCAACTTCAACGGTTTTCCCTTCTAAAGTAATCGGTAATCGTTGAAGAATACCATAGGGATGAGATTCTCTCCCATCGAAGGCTTCCAGTGTCATGGGAGATTGGCTCAAAGTCAGAGACCCAATCGCTCAAGCAATAGACATGATGCAAGTTAACGCGCCTTCATCAATAACCATACGATGGATCGTTTTCGAATTGATGATGACTTGTATGAGAAAGGAGATCTGATGAGGCAGCCTTGGAACATGGCTCTCGAGATCAAAGGTGATCAAATCCGAATTTTTTGGGTCGATGCCACCGATGGCCGATAGTAGGGACTTCCTCTAAGGGGGCAGCTCTAGATAACTTCTAAAGCGGACATAGACGACAGAGCCTGCACTAAGTCCTCAACTATGCTATAGTGCTGGGAAGCATGAGCATTTGGGTTGTAAGATGATCTCTGGAGTACTCCTTTGGGAGGGGGTCGGATTGTCGTCTCAGTACTAGGTCTCTCGATGTGGAGTGGACTAGAACTGGAAGGAGGAGCACTTGAGGGGAACTCAAGCTCCTTCCCGACGGATGACGGATACTCTGTTCCATTTGTTACATGAACAGGAATGGATCCAGCCATGAACACTTGGGAACCAAAGGGAGATGAAGACGGAGATGGATCAGCCACCATTTGAGTCTGTTGAGAGGGGAAAGGTTCTTTCAGAACCGCAGGAATCCCAGGAGGAATTTTCAACAAATGACTAACTTCGAACCGCCTTGGGCAGTCTTTGGTGTAGTGATCCTCATCACAGATGAGACAAGGATACTTGGGTTTATGCTTGGCTCCTTCCTCGTATGGAGGTTTGGAGGAATCCTGTTTAGGTTGCTTAGACTTATTCTTTTCTTTCCCCTTTTTCTTTCCTTTCGAGGCCTTGTTCGCCGTGGTGGACTGGATGGCATTAACCTCGGAAGTACTTCCAGGATTATAACCACCCTGAGAAGTGTTTCCATTAGAGGCATTCGATTTTTTCTTCCCAGGGTTCGGAGATGATTTTTTCGACGACGGATTCACAGAGCCAATAACCCCATCAACAGATGGCTTTGGTGGAGCATTGGATGTACCATGTCTCGGGGCATCAGGCAAATACTCATATAAAGTACCTAACTTAGAATAAACTAAGTCAAGGTACTGAGCGCGCACGATAGCTTGCTCTTCAGTTACGCAAGCTCCCATGGAAATGTCCCGTACGATCTTAGGGATAAAGGAAGTTGTGAACCAATCGGTGAGGAGTTGATCAGGAATCCAGAACCTCATCAACTGACAACGCCTTCTCCATTCATGTATGTGATCAAAGATGTGCGTAGCCGTGTCCTACTTGAGAGACGTAAGGAGATGAGTTCCCGTCTTGTACCGAATGGGTAACTGAAAATGAGCGAGGAATGCCATCTCCAATGAATTAAAATCTTGAAAAGATGCACGGGTCAATTCAATGTACCATTTAGCAACGGAGCCAGTGAGAGTCCTTTGGAACAGGCGAAGCCGAACTGAATCGTCAAGCCATGAATTGGACGGACACTAGAGGTGATAAGTCATTACATGGGCTTGAGGGTCCTCTCCAGCTTTGCCGTCAAACTTGGGACAATCGCCCGGTATCTTAGTTGGAACTGGTGCCATTGTGGATTATGCAAGATAGGATCGTTGGTTAATTTCGACACATTGGGCAGTTCCAACATTGCTAAGAATGGTAGCTGAGGGTTGAAGGACATCTATGGATATGAGGTAGGTCCAGAGTTCCACCCAGTTGCTGGTTGCCCCCATTGATCTTGTCTTGACGGGCCAGGTCCATAAGGGTTGTATCCATAACCGGATGGTTGATTCTGGTTTTGCCCCCCAACACCCCATTGGTTACCATACTGACCAGCAGGAGCAACATTGGGTTGTTGATAATTTTGAAAAGGAGTGGCTTGCAGCTGTTGATAATTTTGATACGGGGCAAATTGATTTTTCCCCTGGGGTTGCTGGTATCCATACAGTTGCTGGGCTCCATATTGAGCCTGAGAACTAGGCTGCATTTGATAAGAAGATTGGGATTGATACCCACCTTGTGACTAGAGACCAATTTGATTTTGGGGCTGATAACCGGGTTGAGCTTGAGAAGCAAGAACCATCTACATGCCCGGTTGAGCAGGCCCAAAGAGATGTCCTTGCGAAGACTGAGGTTGGGCCATCTCGCCGGAAGGTTGTCCTAGTTGGATTTGGGATGGACCGACTTGCCCAGAAGGTTGAGTTTGCTAGGTGTTCAGTTGTCCTTTCGCAACCAAGGGTTGTCCTTGCAGACCAGATGGCTGACTAGGCTGAGCAGTGGGTTGGCCTTGCTGCATGTAAGGCTGACCATTTTGTCCAGAAGGGTATCCTTGCTAGTTTCCAGGTTGTCCTTGTTGCGCATAAGGCTGTCCCAGATTCTCGTAGGGTTGACCTGAAGGGTATCCCTGCTGGACTTCAGGTTGTCCTTATTGAGCATAAGGTTGTCCCGGGTTTCCAAAAGGTTGCCCAAGATATGTAGAAGATGGACCACTAGAGGCCAAAGGTTGTCCCTAGGAGGGTTGTCCTTGTGAGCCTCCAGGTTGCCCTGGATAGTTTTGGCCATAATACTGTTGCCCATAATTAGGTTGCGTGTAGGATGGCTGACCTTGGTATGATGGTCCTTGATACGGATTCCCTTGATTTGGACGGAATTGGCCACCACCATAACCGGTGGTACCCCAAGCAACATTCAACGGAATTGAAGACTCAACTGCGGGTTGAGCTAGCAAGGAGGTATACAAATGATGACCTATAGCGTCATAATAGGGGACTTTCACGCCTGGATTTTGGACAGCATGCAAGTATTGAGAATATGCCCCCCTGCTGGAATGGTACCAGAAGAAGGCGGGGCACTACTTGCAAGATGAACAACTCTGGCTGCATATGCCGACTGACCACTATGTACTAGACCACGGGATGGGCCAGCAATAGTAGTTACGACGGATGAAGCCGTAACGGAACTAGAAACCGGAGTTGAGTCGGATTGGTCGGAACTGACGTGACAACGGTATTTTGAACTTGGGAAACAAAATATCCCATAGTGGGAACGATGTTATTATCCCACATAGAAGAGGAATTCCCAGAGCCCATGGCATCCCTCAGAGATCTATAGCGTGCAAGCATTGTAATACCGAGAGGTGTAACAGTGTAGGGCGTAGATATGACCAAGGATGTGGCCAGGAGAGGAGTCTCAATACTTGACATAACAGGTGTTCCACTCGATACAGGAGACGTATCCTCCATATCGGAGGAAGCCATCACGGTCGAAACACTAGTAGGAGTAGAGGTATAATCCTCTTCGTAAGGTCCCCAAACAGGGTTCCAAAACAAATTGTGAAGCTCGTCCTCTGGTGCATGAGAGTTCAACAGTTGGACACTTGGAATAATAAGGAAAGTGTGACCACAAACTAGTGTCTCAGGAGCAGCAGAAGAAGGAGACCCTTGGTTACTAGGGACGGGAGACGGGATCAATGGATCTGCAAGGATGATCGAATTCAAAAATCCTGGACAAGCTAATGGAGAAAAACCCCACTCAAAACTAACGCACACAAGATCTGACAAGGTAAATGTAATCATGGTCGAATAAATTTTTAAGACATTAGGACACAACTTGACCTTTTCATGTTTTAACAGTCGAGAAAAGGACAAAAGATGACTCTAGTCACCTTCGAATATTTAGTGAGCCCGAAGTGACAAATGCTCAAGTGAGCCTTTTCTTTTAAGGAGTCCGAAAAGGATCAAAAGAGTGACTACTCTGGAGAATCTAGGCAAGGGGTTTACCAGACAATCTGTAAAACTGTATATACACCTTAGCAATCATATGAAAGCCAAGGACTTTCCGTACGGCAGTCAATCTTCCCGAATGTTGTGTTCGGTGCATTACGGGCTGTAAGGGGGTAGACACGGCTTCCTGTGGATCAAGGATGATAACCAAGTAGAGTCTCCCCATATATATGCGATGGTACATGGGAGCACAAGTCTGTACTAGACCATAGTTGAGTCACACAAGGAGGAATCACCCAACCTTAATGTGAAAACAAAAGTGACTGGGTTTAATGACGTCGGAGCACGTCTCTAGCCTAGACCTTTAGAATGTGAGCCTTATGTTCCAATATGTTTTTAGGTTCATTCGATTTATTTTAAAGTTGATCTTGAGTTAAGTTTCGGTTTTCAGGTCCTACTGTATGTAATCTCTCAAAATCCCTAAATGCAATCTATATGCCAAAACATGTCATTCCATTCGATGAATGCTAATTAGAAGAGAGTTAAAGAGCTTTCATGCAAATGAAACGATCACAAACAACAAATAGTTTCCCTAATGCAGCTAATCCAAATCAATAAAATTTTCTTTTAAGATCAATAAATCACTAATCTAAATGAAAAGTCCTAATTCCCATTAACTATTTCAAAGCAAAAGAGATTTTCTTTTTCAATGATGGCAAAATGCACTGAAGAACTTTTGAGAAGTAATGCAAACAAATTCTAACCAATACACACACGTTCAGTTCCTCAAATTAGCAAATCAAACATCTAAAGAACCAAAAAGATCCCAAAGAGAACAATGAGCCATGTGATCTGGGCTCAAAGTGAGATGAAGCGGAATTCAAGTGAAGACAAGGCAAATCACCCAAATAATGCAACAAAGCGATTCACAACTACCAAACAAGTGTAAGGGAGAAAACAAAAGAATCGACTGGACAACAAAAGACCAAAACACCTTAGGAAGGCTCGATTCACAAAGCCACTAGATGCCCTAGGGCTAGAAATGCAAAATCGGTAGAAAAAGCAAACACCCAAAGGGTAGCGATCGTAACCTGTCAAACCACACTCCAACACACTTAAGTAGTGTAATAAAGTTACTTAGGACAAAACCAAAGCTCAAAAAGTTGAGAACCAAGCAAACTTCAAAATTTTACAGGCCTGGCGCGATTGTGAGGCTGCAACAAGTGCCTCTCAGGGATTGGCACAGGTTGTAAGTGTGAAACATGCGCCAACTGGCGTGACTGTCATGCTATAAACTAGCACCAGTATAGTTTTCTATGGAAAAACAAAAACAAAAGAGCCAAGGCCAAACCAACAATACCTAAGTACTCTCAAGAGGCAAAAACAACACAGGTATCCAACCCAGAAAACTAAACAAGTGGGAGAAACCAAGTAAACAATCAAGGAACAAGGCAAGTTCCAAGTCATTCAGTTTGCAAACCAAACCAGAGATGGACTGATGTAGCATTGATCTACTTTGCTAATGCAAAGCAATAGCGTTTCGAAGGCTATCTGGCCAGACTTTAGGCTCCGTCTAAAGTTTACAAATCAAAGAAGCAAGGCAAAAGCCAACTCCCTAGCGGAGTTGCCAAATTGTTGTACAGGTAAATCCCCTCTGCGGACAAAGGCGATGCCACTAGCCTAAATGGGGTCTAGCAACAATCAAACAACGCTAACACGTAGGTTCCTAATTGCAAAGTAAAGGCTAATGATGAGAGCCTACCTCGAATCCAACGCTAGTATTCGTAGAAGAGTCATCGCTTCCGTTCTTTCGCTTCAGCTGGTCACAATCCTCACGATCCTCGTGAATAAACACATGCACATGCAAAGAATAAGACAAATACAAGCATAAAATCCAAGAGATGCAACTATGTATCAGTCAGAAAGGATATAACCCAAACATCATAATAAAGACACATGAGTGGAACCATAATGATAGTCGTCTATTATTATTGATAAACAAAAGAGAATACAACCAAGTTCTGACGTCAAATCCTCCTTTGGCTGGGTGATCAGCAACACATGCCTTGCAAAGCTTGTAAGGGATGGGGAACAAGCCTCTCTCTCCTTGGTTACTTGGAAATGGATCTCCTCCTTAAATATTTAGCTTCATAGGGATGAACAAGTCCTCTTGCAACATGAACTTAGCAATTCTCAGACTTTGGGACTTAGATTTGAGAGCTTGACGAGTAGAATTACTAACTAGCTTGTCAAAGGGAAAAGAACAAGCTTATATAGAGGTAGGAGGAGTAGATAGGACCATCCACTTGATTCATGGGATTGTCCTTATCATTAGGAAGCTTCCATGATAGGTGGAGAACTACTTCCCTCCTTGGGAGATTCAAAGCCCAACTGAACTAACCCAAACTGGAATCAGTTCATGGATAGGGTAGAAGGAACCTTTAGAAGTTTGTTTGTTAAAAACTTTACCCAAC
The DNA here is from genome assembly GCA_000404065.3 of Pinus taeda. Classification (NCBI taxonomy): domain Eukaryota; kingdom Viridiplantae; phylum Streptophyta; class Pinopsida; order Pinales; family Pinaceae; genus Pinus; species Pinus taeda. The sequence continues at coordinate 31,636 of APFE030772949.1, read as the reverse complement.
TGGGTTGGTGCTAGTGCAACTTTGAGAAAGAGCGCCAGATGGCGCGCCCTCTTTGGAGGATTTCCCCCATTGGCGTGAGTGATACACTGTGGAATAACCCCAATGGAGAAAGGGCTATATTTTTGGGTATTTTGCAGAAGGTGTCTTCAGGGCATATGGAGTACATACTCTAGGGGATATAATGCAGGTGTTTTCAAGTTATGTCACTTCTCACAAGTCCTAGAATAGGTCCTCCAATGTACGAGAGAAGGGGTAATAGGGATGGTGACAAAATATTGTGTAACAATGTGCTATAAATACAGGTGGAAGATGTATATTTCTTGACAAGTGTATCAAGGAAAGGTGCCTCCATTTCTTTACTTGGCTCAAGGAGTGGTGGAGAGACAATTAAGGATTACATCAGTGCACGTTGTAGACCATGATCCCAACCAATTAAATATGGGAAAATCAACATCAAGGATGTGGTCCATTTTCCTCTAAGAACGATCTTGTTTATCATTTCCAGATTCACTAGTAGTTCTACCCTAAACATGGCCAATAAGTCTCATATGCAATATCCTCTAGAGTGTATGGAGTTGAGAGTATTCAACTTGAGTGAGGGAGTACTAGTAAACATGAAGGAGAAACTAACCAAGGAAAAATATGGATGGTTAAAGAACTTTTGATATGTTTGAATATTGATTTCTTTTGCCTCAAAGAATATTCCATTGTTCAAGCCACAACATATCTCGCTCGAGCCCGTAGATTCGAGAGTCCCACAGATGAGGAGGTGGGTGGATCTCATGTCTATAAACGCAGGTCAATCATCGATGAGTTTCACACCAACCTTCTTTATATGGTTGCGAATGCAACTCATTATGATAAAGGACTATCCATATGCATGGATGTATTTCCATAGAGACCCAGAGATCATACTGCTTGATGGTGAGTGATGGGGTTCTGTAGGTAAAGCAAGAAACATTTTGATCATTTTTCGATTTTATGTTTTACGATTTCTTTTTATTTTTATTTTTGATGTATTTGAGACTAAAACATTGATTCGTACACATGTAGATATTGGACCCATTCGACCTGTGGGTTCTTATTATCATCATTGTAAAGAACACCCACAACAAGAACTAGTAGCAATATAATTTACTACAACATGATGAGAGGTACTATAGGATCTCGATGTCGTTGAGACCTTTGCAGAGGTTGGGCATCACATGGATGGGTTCACCCATGGCATAGTTGAGACTAGGGTCGATGAGCTTCCTATGAGACTCAAGTGACATACTATTGGCGTTCCTGGCTGTATCAACCAACTACTATGCAAGATGGCTCGAGAAGTGGTGTGCTACCATCCGCACTATGATTACTCTACTATGAGGCTTATAGCCATATTTTGACTACATGTATATTTTGATATAATAGGTCGTGTTGCCATATGTGTCTAATGAACAAATTTTGTAAAACCATGTGAAGCCAAACATCAATAGATATATATATATAGATATACAACTTTATTTAGTGTTTATTTTGGTTCTATTATCTCTTTTAATGTATGTGATGTGTATTAGATTTATTTCACATGTGCACAAATGTCTATCTAAAACATGATTAGCCAATGCATCTATTAATGTGTTTAGATTCCTAGAAATGTGTTGATATTTGATGAAATCAAAATATATTTCTAAAAGGTGAAATCTTAGGAACATGTGAAGCATAGTTGGACTTCTAACCAAATAAACATCAATCAAATGTAGTAGTATAGGTTGTGAGTCAAGACTGATAACTATACGATAGATACCATGGGAAATAACATCAGAGAATAATTTGATCACTATTTTATAGTCAATGATGTTATTGGTAGAGTGACTGATAGAAATTCCTTGTAGACTCACTAACTCGCCATTCAAAACATATATGGCCCATGCTACATAAGAAAGGTTCTGGGTACTATGACTAGCACCATCAAAGTAACCAACATATGGTTTGAGGGATGCCCACATCCACAAACCAGATGTAAACAAAATTAACAAAAACTATAGGAAACTCAGAAGGGAATACATTGTAAACACACTCAACACACCTAGATACAACATGTACACAGTGCACTATGCCAAAATTCAAGCATAGTATTTCTTAGGGTACAAACTATTCCTAGGTTACATCAAGGGAACTCCATCAAAAATAACAAGCTCAAAGGCCCCTTTAGAAAGAACACATTTGACAATGTATGGACTTAGCCACAATGGCTCGAACTTCCCCAATCCTTTCTTATCAAACTCTTGATCGTATAACAAGACAAGGTATCCTTCTGAGAAGACACAACACTTGACACTATTGGTATATTGCACCTTGATATGTTTCTTATGGGATTTATTAGCCATCGTGATATCACATTGGGTTTTAGCTAAGCATGTGAGATATAAGAGAAGTTCCTCTTCCATTGTAGTGGTAGGGAGGAGTTTGACAACAAGTTTCAGAGGTAAAATTTCACATTCAATTGCTAGAATTGCTTCGCGACCATAAACCAATAAGAATGGCGTGAACCTGGTAGCAGTCCTAATGGAGGTTCGATAAGCCCACGAGGATGCATAAAGGATAAGATAGTATTTTGGTTTATAGACCCTTATGCAATTTGTGGACCCATATAACGTGTTGAAGCATAATTTTGAGAAATTTATTGATTTCCTCAAATTTCCCATTTTCCTAAGGGTGGTAGGGAGTGGAACTATGATGGCATATTACTAGCTTGGTAGTCAATTCAAAGATGATGTGATTGTGAAAATTTTTTCCATGGTCTATGACTATGGTTTGTGGAACACCAAACCATGCAATTACATGGTTGAAGAAAAAGAGAGCAGTTGTTTCGACGGTATTATCGCTATAATGATATAGCCATGCCCCCCCGATTAGTGAGAGTTACATGTCATAAAAGAAATTCCCCATTTCGCAAATTGTCCAACAACGGTAATTAGATGCAATGGAGCGAGTAGAGCATGGATCTTACGATTGTATATATGGCATGCATGAAACTTTTGGATGGCAAGGATGTAGTCATGAAACATGGTAGGCCAAAAGTAACTGACACATAGGATCTTATGTTAAGTGGAATAACTAGACATATGACCACGACATTCCATAGAGTGGCATTCATTTAAGACTTTCTCGGCCTCCTCATGATTGAGGAACCTCCAAAATACCATATTGATACCATGGTGATAAAGGGTGTCATCAATTATGATGTATTTTTTCACTTAATATTAGATACATTGTTGGTCAGAGTGAAAAGTATTAGACCAGAAAGTATGGATTTGTATATATATGATAATGTCTCCATACCATGATTCAGATGTTAATATTAGGAACAATGACTCCCCAAGAATATAATCACTAGTCACTGTCTCAATTTCAGCAGTGGGAAGGTCACAAATTAGCTATAAAAAAAAACTAAGGTTTTCTTCAAATTAGTTTCGATGAATTCCAGATTGAACTCCTATAGGATAACAATCCATTTGGATCACTTGTCCCCTAATAGTTGTCACGATAAGATGTACATCATGGGGTTGCAATATAAAAAAATAATATTTTTTGTGGAGTATTATGTAATGAAGAAATCTCTGGACATCTTGGACAACTACTAAAGCCAACTTTTTGACAGGAGTATACTTGGCTATAGTATCACTGATATTCCAACTCAAGTAATAAATAGGATGTTAAGTTCAAACATCATCCTGCTAGACCAATATGATAGTGGTGGTAGTAATTGAAACGCCGAGGTAGAGGGAATAATCACGTTGGTAATCGTTGGTAATCTAGGGGATATAACAAGGATAACCAAATTAGAACATATTTCAAGGCATCAAATTCCTTTTAGCAGTTTCAAATGCTGCCACCTATCCTTCCAGAGGAGAGAGAAAGGGTCCCCAGAACTTGGTTTTGCAAGAAATTTCCTTTGCTAATCAAAACCACTAGATTCCAAAGTCTAGCTCTGGTACAATTCCTCATTGCATTCGAGTTTTTGGATGGGTGCCCCCAGAGTATCTCTTTGTCATTGATCTGTGTGACCAGTTGTGTAGGAAAACACTTTCGGCACCTACAGGCTTGACAATACTTCCCTCTATCGAGATGTCGAAATGTCACCACGTTGTCTGACGCCTATCTCCTGGCACTTCCTCTTTGTTCTTCTAACTTTCCTTTGGGCCAGCATTTTTGGGCTTTTCTATCACTGTGGGGACCTCCCAACACCTTTATCATTGGATGTTGTTTCTAACCTTACCACCACCATTTCCCAACGCCCTATCTCTTGGCACTTTCACTTTGTAAGCCTTAATGTGTTACTAGGGCTATACTGTTGGGAGGTCAAGTGGGGCCTCGATTATCCAACAAAACTACTTTCTGCTACTCTATTGGAACTCCTTGTTAGCTCACTACATTCATCCCAATGCTTTGAATTATGTTCCATAAATATATTGTTTGGGTAACTTCACTAGGCCATGATATTAGGTGGGCTCCACTTGTGGCCAATGAAACTACTTCTCTACTGCTTCATTTTTTAAGCCACATCATCTTAGTGATTGTTTTTGGTTTCTTCACTAACTTTGCTACTACTTATTTTGGGAAAAAATCAAACTAATGCACTCCAAGTGGTCCTCTAACCACTTTAGCCATACCACTTAGAATTTGGAGCACTTCAGAGCTGATCTCTTGAGGCGGAATCTCCTCCAAATTCTCGAACTCCCATCCATCATAGTCATCATTTTATGTCTTCTCTGATAAGCCTAGTAACATGATGATTCTATACAAGAGACTACAGCAAATATGTGACTCCCCTTGAGCCTGGCAGATCGAGCCCAGATAGCATCATAGCTAAGCTAGTGGACATCAATACCAACATCTACTACAACAAAAATCCATGCTAGTCTGGTTGAGACCAATTCCAACACTCTTGCTAACTATCAGGCATTGTCAATTTCCACATATCTCCCAGCATGACTGTTGACCTCAATGCCAACGTATGTGCTGCCACTAACCATCTAGACAATGAAAACTATCCAACACATGTCATTGTGCCATGAATTCAATTCAAAGTCCTACAAAACACATGACTACTTGTCTTCCCTTTATTATTACTTTCAAATGTGTTTTGTCACATAAATACTTATGCACTTATCACATGCCACATGTCATTTTGTTTTGTATTTTTGAAATATATATA